>JXCR01137153.1:9661-44927 GCA_002079205.1 Phalaenopsis hybrid cultivar | reverse complement strand
TATATATATATATATATATATATACATGTATGTATGTATATATATGTATATACATATATATACATATATATACATATATATACATATATTATATAGATGTATATACATATATATATATATATATACATACATACATATATACATACATACATACATATATATATAGATACATACATATATATATATATACATACATATATATAGATATATACATACATATATAGAGATATATATACATACATATATATATATATAGAGATATAGATATATAGATATATATATACATACATATATATATATAGATATAGAGATATAGATATATANNNATATATATATATATATATATATGTTTGTGTGCGAGCTTATTGAAAGGTTGAAAAATCCAAGCTTTCTTCCCCACTTTTTTTTCTTCACTTATGAGTTCATACTTTTTCCTATAAACTTATGAAATTAAATCTCTGAAACACCTCCAGATTTCTATTTCTAGAGGAACATGATAGTCTGAAGAAAATTGCCGAACTTAAAGATCTAGCAGATTAGTCATGGCTTGGACTCGTGGTAGGCCATTAAGAAGGATAAGCTCTTTCATCATTATTTTTGGCAGAATTCATCGCTAGTAATTCCAAACATTTTCATTATGAAAACTAAAAGCCAGAAGAGCAGATTTTTACATGAATCAACATGTAAACAAGGTCACTTGTATTGGTTGGGTCCTTGAGGTAAGACAACACACTAAACCCTTATTTACTCATCGAGTAAAGTGCCAAAATGATTTCCATGACTATTTTGAGTCGTTTTAATCCAATAACTAATTAAAGTGTGAAATCAGTTGCTTGATTTTATTTTATTGGGGGTATATTAAAAAAATGGGGCCAATTCCTATGTATTTACATATATACCACCTAAACTTCAATTTTTATATCTATAGAACTGTGAAATTAATGACTTAATTTCATTTTAGTGGGGTTAAATTAGCCTTCTTTTTAAAGAATTTGGAGACTACCTCAACTCATTTTAAGTAAGAAGAATTTACTTACGCAACACCCAAACTTTGTTTGTTTATGTAACATGCATCTAAACTTCAATTTTTACGAGTGCAGCATCTAACTTACCATTTTCTCACAGTAGGAACTGTGACATAAAATTTTTCATGTGTAGGTAAGGTGTTTTATCCGTAAAAATTGAAGTTCAGCTGTGGATAGGTAAATACATAAGGTTTGGTGTGCACATGTAAATATTTCATTAAATAAATGGGGCATTTACATACGTATCACCCAATTCTTATGTAATTACATATCTTTCTCGTAAATTTGTTCTTACCATCTTCCTATATATGCTCCCAAAGCATGCCCCACGAAATCATCGACACACAAAATCCAAATCATCACCTTGGATTACCGAGTTAATGCCAGCACGACGAAATGGTTGACTCACTTACCAGCTCAGATTCAAAAGAAATCCTACTTTCAAAGAGCACCCATGGCCACACCTGCAACCAGCAGCACATCCATGGGAGCGATATCTTCATTTCCTGCACTTCCTAAGACATTCAAGCACCGACCTGGAAATTAAGAGAGGGCAAACTATCTAGAGCAAACTCATCCGGTTTTATAATATGTCAAATGTTCTATTCTGCAATTTATTTTTGTGGTTTTATCCTCTTCAATTTCTTCAAACAAGTCAGATAATGTCATTTTCTATGTTTTGGAATTCTGCTTGTTGCTAATCCATTTCATGAATATTTGATTTTGGTGGCCAACTATGTGTTAAATTTGAGATTTGAGAAATAAATGTGATTATTTGTTGTCTTTAGTGAAGTGGAAATTCGTCAAATATAAAGATGTTGAAAGAAATTTAGAATATTTTGATTTGTTAGAAATGTAAGAAAAAGTAAAGTTTAGATGTTTAGATATGTACATACATATGAAATGGGTGGTATGTAAGCGAATGCCCCAAAGAAAAAAGATTTACAACGCTGTAAATGGTTTAAATTTCTTAAAGTGCGAGATTTTCATTAATACATCGCCTCTATTTACATAAGCATCTATCTTAGATTCTGGAGGCAACAGAAGTATTTCTTTTGATAAGTATTAGAGAACATTGCTGTCTCTATAGCCTTGTCAAGCTCTTTCATAATGGACAAGTTTTTTAAAGAAGAAATTGTATCAATTTGTTATAGAACTGGGTTTGAGTTAGATTTCAGGCTTGTAATCTCATTTTTAGTTGTCATCCAAATGCTCAGCTCATTTTAACTGATTATTATACTAACTATAACATATTTGAATAAGTTTTTCTGGGAAAAATAACCATTTTCTTACTTTTTTGGCCAAATCTATATTAATATTTTTAGTTTAGTTTAGTTTTGGGATGAGTTTTAAGATCATGCTTATTTTGAACTAATTCTATGATTCTGTGTGCTTAGCTTGTGGTAGGCACAAAGAAGTACCATGCTGACTTAATTTTTGCATAATAATAAAGCATTGCAACACTTTGAAGTTAAAATTGTTAGTATAATTTCATACTTAGCATCCATTTCTTCTCATTTCATCCCAATGATGTTCCTAGAGCTTTAAAAGCTATATGCTATATGCTTAGATTATTAAGTTATTTTTGTCAGTAAAAGCAGTATGAACATTTATATTCATTCATTTTTGCTTCTAGTCAAACTCTGGCTTCAAAAAATTTGTCTCAAGAGAATCTTTTAATCTAAGTCAGCCATATCTGGCAACGGGCCATTTAATGTAAACTATTATCTTTATTTTCTTTTATTTTTCTTTGATTTTCTACAATGCCAATGGATTAAAATCAGGCTACTTTGTTAAGTACTGAGACTAATCTCATGTTTATATTTTTAAAGAAGATTTACATACATGCCACTCAATTCCTATGTATTTATATATCCTACATCTAAGCTTCAATTTCCACCTATATACCACCTTTCTTATGCATGAAGAGTTGTATTTCACATTTTAGAAGTTAAAATAGTGGTATTTTTGTTGTGATATGAAATACTTGTGTGTTATAAATGTAAAAAGTGTTTAGGTGTCAGATATATAAATACATTGGAATTAGATGCTATGTATGTAAATACCCCTATTATTAATACGCGTAGTCTGGCATTTAAGAGAAAGATGGCTAATAGTGATGCGCGAAAGCAGTTCCTATTGTGTTTATATGGAGTCGTTAATTTGTTAGTCATGTAGTTTCCTGTAAAAATAATTTTTTTTGTTCCGAACATAATTTTTTCTTATTATTTAGTGAATCAATATAGCACTTATAATCTTGTAAGTGATATATTGATCTATAAGTTGGGATGTACATCTTCACTTCTAATTATTTTCTTCTTTTCGTTAGCAGGCATTTTATACATTTTAAGTCTTATCAATTACCTTATCTGGTATAATCAGGTCAATTAATTATGTTTTGTTTGAACTGATATTTCAGTATTTCTTTTATCTAGTATTTCAAAAAGCCTTTTTTCTTTTACTTTAGTGGGCAGATACGTCACAATATACATCTTTAGGCTTTACAATTATGCTAGCAAGCAAAATCAGATTAACTGAATATGATCTGCTTGTGTAATTTGGGAGTTTTAGCTATATTCGGTGCAAACTTTTGTTACATTTCATGTATTCTTGACTGGCTTTTGTGCTTAGACAAAACATAGGAGGCAACTTAAAATTGGGAACTCTCTCACTTGCAGGAGGTCAACTCACCCAAAAAAAGGAGCAATCACTCTTAACAATATCATATTATGTGGATAAAATTAAGCAAAGTGTGTCTTTCACTCTATTGATATAGAGAAAAAAAAAAAGCCTGTTGAATTCCTACATCCAATGAAGTAGATAGGAAACGCACTGAATGTTTAACCTTTGGTTTCGCTAGATTCATCATATTCACTCTGTGGTTAGGAAGTGCAACCTTGATTATGTGTTGAAGATTTGCTATTGACTCTTAGAGCACATTGATCTCATCTCGAAATTTAGTTTCATAGATGGTTGATATGCGAGTTGGTTGATTATATCGTTTATCCGCTATCGTAAAATTTATTATTATGATAAATTATTTGTTTTATCGATGAAAGTTTGGTTGGAAATGGAGATGATAAAAATGATAATTGAGGCTATACTTGAACTAATCAAATAATTTTATATGATATTATATTACATTGGTTTGCAAGCACATAAGAAACATGGATGTTCTAAAGTATTGAGAGACACTTTTGTGTTACAATAGCGTGCTTTTTGTGTCCTCATTCAACAACATTGAGGAACTTAATATGCATGCCATAAATTTATTTTACTTTGTTAAATATTTTTATACAAAAGTATCAAACAATATACAAATGGGCCTACTAAGGTTTTTCTTATTGTTATTCATAGTCATATATGCTCAGCTATTGGCATTAATGTTTTCTTTAATGATAACCTTTTTCAGGAAGTCAATGAACTTCTGGGGTGGCATGGGGTGGGTGATTTGCTAGTGTATCTCACGTAGAAGAGAATATTACATGTGGAGCTGCATATATACGAACTTCTTGTGTAATTATGTTGTACAACATTATATACATGGGTACAACAGTATATAAAATTGTTGTAAGGAAGTCAAAAACATGCATGCGAACTCCGTATCTAAAGTTTTGTCATAGCGGAGGAGACTGATAGGATTTTTTAAGACGGCGATCCTATTTCAAAGTAGAAGAAATTGTAGTTCAGAGTTATTATGCGTGAACGTATGAATCGAAAGCGGCATTTACATGTATGACACCGAATTTTTATAAATTTACGTATATAACACAAAAGAAATATTTTTCATATTTATATCACACAAATCTTCAATATCACATAAAAAATCAAAATTTAACAAAGAAAGTAGTGAAATACATCTTTTTCAAGCAAAACAGAGGTAAAATGTTATGCATGTAAAAGTTGAATTTTCATGTTACATACATAAATATACAAGATTTTAGCGGTATGTGAGTAAATCTTTCAAGAATATATAACTATGAAATAAGTTGACAATATATTAGATGTTAAAATAAATGGATTTAAAAATTTTTAGAAGCATTTACATTCATACTGAAGACAGGCTGATAGAGCTACAGAGAATAGACATGGGAGTAGAATTCAGCTTCAATTCATCAAGAGAAGTTCATGTGTATATTTGGTAGAATATAAGAAGCTCCAAGAATTCTAGAATGGGAATATAATTGGTTAGCATTTTCACTAGGCAAAGACATGGCAAAACTGAAAAGGAAAGTAGAGAGCCAGATACTGCCAGTAGTTGGTTATTACTCCGCGTCAAGGTAATGATTACTTGAGTGAATATTAAGATTGGTTCTGCATTGTAAAAACTCGTTCTTACATAGTGTTTTAGTGAGTATATCTGCAAGCCATAAGTCACTTGCTAATTTCTTCACGCATGCCATCGATGGTGTTTAGCATGGTTCGTTAAGTAGGGATAGCTTTCCCTATAATCATGTTGCCCACCAACATGGCGAAACCAATCTTTGGGAGTCTCCTTCAAAGGTTCTCTGAGCTCTCTTACTTCATCAAGGAAGCTCTTGGCGGAAGGGTCAGGAAGGAAATCTTGTGGCTGCCATGAGTTTTTGATGGATTTTAGATGAATCAAGATGTTATCTATGGCCTAATTCTCCATTAATTTTAAAATTTCGAGCTTCTGGGGTAGCATAGAGTGGGTGGTGATTTGCTTGTGCGCTTCACATGGAAGAATAAAAGACTTTTTCGAGACGACGATCTTGATTCATATTTAAAGTAGAAGAAACAGGATTTTATAATTATTATGCATGAATGCATATGTATGGAATGAGAAAATATTATATACGGAGTCTGAACTTAGAGTTACATCTAGAATCCAAGCAAACATGACGAAACCAAACTTTGGGAGTCTCCTTCAAAGGTTCTCTGAGCTCTCTTACTTCATCGAGGAAGCTCTCGGCGGAAGGGTCAGGAAAGAAATCTTGTGGCTGCCATGAGTTCTTGATGGATTTTAGATGAATCAAGATGTTATCTTTGACCCAATTCTCCATTGATTTTAGGATTTCGAGCTTCTGGGGTAGCATAGAGTGGGTGGTGATTTGCTTGTGCCCCTCGCATGGAAGAATAAAAGGCTTTTTTGAGACGACGATCTTGATTCATATTTAAAGTAGAAGAAACTAGATTTTATAATTATTAAGCATGAATGCATATGTAAGGAATGAGAAAATAATATATACGGATTCTGAACTTAGAGTTACATCTAGAATCCAAGCAAACATGATGAAACCAATCTTTGGGAGTCTCCTTCAAAGGTTCTCTGAGCTCTCTTACTTCATCGAGGAAGCTCTCGGCGGAAGGGTCAGGAAAGAAATCTTGTGGCTGCCATGAGTTCTTGATGGATTTTAGATGAATCAAGATGTTATCTTTGACCCAATTCTCTATAGATTTTAGGATTTCAAGCTTCTGGGGTGGCATAGAGTGGGTGGTGATTTTCTTGTGCGCCTCACATGGGAGAATGAAAGGCTTTTTCGAGACGACGATCTTGATTCATATTTAAAGTAGAAGAAACTGGATTTTATAATTATTATGCATGAATGCATATGTATGGAAGGAGAAAATATTATATACGGAGTCTGAACGTAGAGTTACATCTAGAATCCAAGCAAACATGATGAAACCAATCTTTGGGAGTCTCCTTCAAAGGTTCTCTGAGCTCTCATACTTCATCGAGGAAGCTCTCAGCGGAAGGGTCAGGAAAGAAATCTTGTGGCTGCCAGGAGTTCTTGAAGGATTTTAGATGAATCAAGATGTTATCTTTGGCCCAATTCTCCATTGATTTTAGGATTTCGAGCTTCTGGGGTAGCATAGAGTGGGTGGTGATTTGCTTGTGCGCCTCACATGGGAGAATGAAAGGCTTTTTCGAGACGACGATCTTGATTCATATTTAAAGTAGAAGAAACTGGATTTTATAATTATTATGCATGAATGCATATGTATGGAAGGAGAAAATATTATATACGGAGTCTGAACGTAGAGTTACATCTAGAATCCAAGCAAACATGATGAAACCAATCTTTGGGAGTCTCCTTCAAAGGTTCTCTGAGCTCTCATACTTCATCGAGGAAGCTCTCAGCGGAAGGGTCAGGAAAGAAATCTTGTGGCTGCCAGGAGTTCTTGAAGGATTTTAGATGAATCAAGATGTTATCTTTGGCCCAATTCTCCATTGATTTTAGGATTTCGAGCTTCTGGGGTAGCATAGAGTGGGTGGTGATTTGCTTGTGCGCCTCACATGGGAGAATGAAAGGCTTTTTCGAGACGACGATCTTGATTCATATTAAAAGTAGAAGAAGCAGGATTTTATAATTATTATGCATGAATGCATACGTATGGAATGAGAAAATATTATATACGGAGTCTGAACTTAGAGTTACATCTAGAATCCAAGCAAACATGACGAAACCAAACTTTGGAAGTCTCCTTCAAAGGTTCTCTAAGCTCTCTTACTTCATTGAGGAAGCTCTCGACGAAAGGGTCAGGAAAGAAATCTTGTGGCTGCCATGAGTTCTTGATAGATTTTAGATGAATCAAGATGTTATCTTTGACCCAATTCTCCATTGATTTAAGGATTTCAAGCTTCTGGGGTGGCAAAGAGTGGGTGGTGATTTGCTTGTGCGCCTCACATGGGAGATTGAAAGGCTTTTTCGAGACGACGATCTTGATTCATATTTAAAGTAGAAGAAACTGTATTTTATAATTATTATGCATGAATGCATATGTATGGAATGAGAAAATATTATATACGGAGTCTGAACTTAGAGTTACATCTAGAATCCAAGCAAACATGACGAAACCAATCTTTGGGAGTCTCCTTCAAAGGTTCTCTGAGCTCTCGTACTTCTTCGTGGAAGCTCTCGGCGGAAGGGTCAGGAAAGAAATCTTGTGGCTGCCAGGAGTATTTGATTTATTTTAGATGAATCAAGATGTTATCTTTGGCCTATATCTCCATTGATTTTAGGATTTCGAGCTTTTGGGGTAGCATAGAGTAGGTGGTGATTTGCTTGTGTGCCTCACATGGGAGAATAAAAGGCTTTTTCGAGACGACGATCTTGATTCATATTTAAAGTAGAAGAAGCAGAATTTTATAATTAATAGGCATGAATGCATATGTATGGAATGAGAAAATATTATATACGGAGTCTGAACTTAGTTACATCTAGAATCCACTCTGTGCCACCCCAGAAGCTCGAAATCCTAAAATCAATGGAGAATTGGGCCAAAGATAACATCTTGATTCATCTAAAATCCATCAAGAACTCATGGCAGCCACAAGATTTCTTTCCTGACCCTTCCGCCGAGAGCTTCCTCGATGAAGTAAGAGAGCTCAGAGAACCTTTGAAGGAGACTCCCAAAGATTGGTTTCGTCATGTTTGCTTGGATTAGATAGGAAGCGTACTGAATGTTTAACCTTTGGTTTCGCTAGCTTCATCATATTCGCTCTGTGGTTAGGAAGTGCAACCTTGATTATGTGTTGAAGATTTGCTATTGATTCTTAGAGCACATTGATCTCATCTCGAAATTTAGTTTCATAGATGGTTGATATGCGAGTTGGTTGATTATATCGTTTATCCGCTATCATAAAATTTATTATTATGATAAATTATTTTTTTTTATCGATGAAAGTTTGGTTGGAAATGGAGATGATGAAAATGATAATTGAGGCTATACTTAAACTAATCAAATAATTTTATATGATATTATATTACATTGGTTTGCAAGCACATAAGAAACTTGGATGTTCTAAAGTATTGAGAGACACTTTTGTGTTACAATAGCGTGCTTTTTGTGTCCTCATTCAACAACATTGAGGTACTTAATATGCATGCCATAAATTTATTTTACTTTGTTAAACATTTTTATACAAAAGTATCAAACAATATACAAATGGGCCTACTAAGGTTTTCTTATTGTTATTAGTAGTCATATATGCTCAACTGTTGGCATTAATTTTTTCTTTAATGATAACCTTTTTCAGGAAGTCGATGAACTTCTGGGGTGGCATGGGGTGGGTGATTTGCTTGTGTATCTCACGTAGAAGAGAATATTACATGTGGAGCTGCATATATACGAACTTCTTGTATAATCATGTTGTACAACATTATATACATGGGTACAACAGTATATAAAATTGTTGTAAGGAAGTCAAAAACATGCATGCGAATTCCGTATCTAATGTTTTATCATAGCAGGGGAGACTGATAGGCTTTTTGAAGACGGCGATCCTATTTCAAAGTAGAAGAAATTGTAGTTCAGGGTTATTATGCGTGACGTATGTATCAAAAGGGGCATTTACATGTATGCCAATGAATTTTAATATATTTACATACATAACACAAAAGAAATATTTTTCATATTTATGTCACACAAATCTTCAATATCACATAAAAAATCATAATTTAACAAAGAAAACAGTGATATAGAACTTTTTCAAATGTTATGCATGTAAAAGTTGAATTTTCATGTTACATATATAAATATACAAGATTTTAGCTGTATGTGAGTAAATCTTTCAAGAATATATAACTATGAAATAAGTTGAAAATATATTAAAAGTTAAAATAAATGGATTTAATAATTTTTAGGGGCATTTACATTCATACTGAAGGCAGGCTGACAGAGCTTCAGAGAATAGACATGAGAGTAGAATTCAGCTTCAATTCATCAAGAGAAGTTCATGTGTACATTTGGTAGAATATAAGAAGCTCCAAGAATTCTAGAATGGGAATATAATTGGTTAGCATTTTCACTAGGCAAAGACATGGCGAAACTGAAAAGGGTGGAGGGAAAGTAGAGAGCCAAATGCTGCCAGTGGTTGGTTATTACTCCGCGTCAAGGTAATGATTGCTTGAGTGAATATTAAGATTGGTTCTGCATTGTAAAAACTCGTTCTTACATAGTGTTTTAGTAAGTATATATGCAAGCCATAAGTCTCTTGCTGATTTCTTCACGCATGCCATCGATGGTGTTTAGCATGGTTCGTTAAGTAGGGATAGCTTTCCCTATAATCATGTTGCCCACCAACATGGCGAAACCAATCTTTGGGAGTCTCCTTCAAAGGTTCTCTGAGCTCTCTTACTTCATCAAGGAAGCTCTCGGCGGAAGGGTCAGGAAAGAAATCTTGTGGGTGCCATGAGTTCTTGATGGATTTTAGATGAATCAAGATGTTATTTTTAGCCCAATTCTCCATTGACTTTAGGATTTCGAGCTTCTTGGGTGGCATAGAGTGGGTGGTGATTTTCTTGTGTGCCTCGCATGGGAGAATGAAAGGCTTTTTCGAGACGACAATCTTGATTCATATTTAAAGTAGAAGAAACTGGATTTTATAATTATTATGCATGAATGCATATGCATGGAATGAGAAAATATTATATACGGAGTCTGAACTTAGAGTTACATCTAGAATCCAAGCAAACATGACAAAACCAATCTTTTGGGAGTCTCCTTCAAAGGTTCTCTGAGCTCTCTTACTTCATCGAGGAAGCTCTCGGTGGAAGGGTCTGGAAAGAAATCTTGTGGCTGCCATGAGTTCTTGATGGATTTTAGATGAATCAAGATGTTATCTTTGGCCCAATTCTCCATTTATTTCAGGATTTCGAGCTTCTAGGGTAGCATAGAGTGGGTGGTGATTTGCTTGTGTGGCTCACATGGGAGAATGAAAGGCTTTTTCGAGACGATGATCTTGATTCATATTTAAAGTAGAAGAAACTGGATTTTATAATTATTATGCATGAATGCATTTGTATGGAATGAGAAAATATTATATACGGAGTTTAAACATAAAGTTACATCTAGAACCCACTCTATGCCACCCCAAAAGCTCGAAATCCTAAAATCAATGGAGAATTGTGCTAAAGATAACATCTTGATTCATCTAAAATCCATCAAGAACTCCTAGAAGCCACAAGATTTCTTTCCTGACCCTTCCGCCGAGAGATTCCTCGATGAAGTAAGAGAGCTCAGAGAACCTTTGAAGGAGACTCCCAAAGATTGGTTTCGTCATGTTTGCTTGGATTAGATAGGAAGCGCACTGAATGTTTAACCTTTGGTTTCGCTAGCTTCATCATATTCACTCTGTGGTTAGGAAGTGAAACCTTGATTATGTGTTGAAGATTTGCTATTGATTGTTAGAGCACATTGATCTCATCTCGAAATTTAGTTTCATAGAGGTTGATATGTGAGTTGGTTGATTATATCGTTTATCTACTATTATAAAATTTATTATTATGATAAATTATTCTTTTTTATCGACGAAAGTCCTATTGGAAATGTAGATGATGAAAATGATAATTGAGGCTATACTTGAACTAATCAAATAATTTTATATGATATTATATGACATTGGATTGCAAGCACATAAGAAACATGGATGTTCTAAAGTATTGACAGACACTTTTGCGTTACAATAATGTGCTTTTTGTGTCCTCATTCAACAACATTGAGGAACTTAATATGCATGCCATAAATTTATTTTACTTTGTTAAATATTTTTATACAAAAGTATCAAACAATATACAAATGGGCCTACTAAGGTTTTTCTTATTTTTTATTAGTAGTCATATATGCTCAACTATTGGCATTAATATTTTCTTTAATGATAACCTTTGTCAAGAAGTCGATGAACTTCTGGGGTGGCATGGGGTTGGTGATTTTCTTGTGTATCTCACGTAGAAGAGAATATTACATGTGGAGCTGCATATATACGAACTTTTTGTATAATCATGTTGTACAACATTACATATATGGGTACAACAGTATATAAAATTGTTATAAGGAAGTCAAAAACATGCATGCGAACTCCGTATCTATTGTTTTTTCATAGCGGGGGAGACTGATAGGCTTTTTGAAGACGGCGATCCTATTTCAAAGTAGAAGAAATTGTAGTTCAGGGTTATTATGCGTGAATGTATGTATCGAAAGGGGCATTTACATGTATGCCAGCGAATTTTTATATATTTACATATATAACACAAAAGAAATATTTTTCATATTTATATCACACAAATCTTCAATATGACATAAAAAATCATAATTTAACAAAGAAAACAGTGAAATACATATTTTTCAAGCAAAACAGAGGTAAAATGTTATGCATGTAAAAGTTGAATTTTCTTGTTACATATATAAATATACAAGATTTTAGCGGTATGTGAGTAAATCTTTCAAGAATATATAACTATGAAATAAGTTGACAATGTATTAGAAGTTAAAATAAATGGATTTAGAAATTTTTAGGAGCATTTACATTCATACTGAAGGCAGGCTGATAGAGCTAAAGAGAATAGACATGAGAGTAGAATTCAGCTTCAATTCATAAAGAGAAGTTCATGTGTACATTTGGTAGAATATAAGAAGCTCCATGAATTCTAGAATGGGAATATAATTGGTTAGCATTTTCACTAGGCAAAGACATGGCGAAACTGAAAGGGGTGGAGGGAAAGTAGGGAGCCAAATGCTGCCAGTGGTTGGTTATTACTCCGCGTCAAGGTAATGATTACTTGAGTGAATATTAAGATTGGTTCTGCATTATAGAACCTCGTTTTTACGTAGTTCTTTAGTGAGTATATCTGCAAGCCATAAGTCTCTTGCTGATTTCTTCACGCATGCCATCGATGGTGTTTAGCATGGTTCGTTAAGTAGGGATAGCATTCCCTATAATCATGTTGCCCACCAACATGACGAAACCAATCTTTGGGAGTCTCTTTCAAAGGTTCTCTGAGCTCTCTTACTTCATCGAGGAAGCTCTCGGCGGAAGGGTCAGGAAAGAAATCTTGTGGCTGCCATGAGTTCTTGATGGATTTTAGATGAATCAAGATGTTATCTTTGGCCCAATTCTCCATTGATTTTAGGATTTCAAGGTTCTGGGGTGGCATATAGTTGGTGGTGATTTGCTTGTGTGCCTCACATGAGAGAATGAAAGGCTTTTTCGAGACGACAATCTTGATTCATATTTAAAGTAGAAGAAACTGGATTTTATCATTATTATGCATGAATGAATAGGTATGGAATGAGAAAATATTTTATACGGAGTCTGAACTTAGAGTTACATCTAGAATCCAAGCAAACATGACTAAACCAATCTTTGGGAGTCTCCTTCAAAGTTTCTCTGAGCTCTCTTCATCGAGGAAGCTCTCGGTGGAAGGGTTTGGAAAGAAATCTTGTTGCTGCCATGAGTTCTTGATGGATTTTAGATGAATCAAGATGTTATCTTTGGCCCAATTCTCAATTGATTTTAGGATTTCAAGCTTCTGGGGTGGCATAGAGTGGGTGGTGATTTTCTTGTGTGCCTCACATGGGAGAATGAAAGGCTTTTTCGAGACGACGATCTTGATTCATATTTAAAGTAGAAGAAACTGTATTTTATAATTATTATGCATGAATGCATATGTATGGAATGAGAAAATATTATATACGGAGTCTGAACTTAGAGTTACATCTAGAATCCAAGTAAACTTTGATGTGTGTTCTTGTCTATAATTCGGAGAAGCTTGAAGTCCAATATGGTCATGGAGCACAACATGCTTGTACTCTAGATTTTTCTTCAGCTAAACCATGTTTTACTAAGTAAACAAAACATCCAATTAAATAATTCGATGTGAAAGTCAATGTACGACATGGTTGTACCGAAAAAAATCAATATTGATACCATGTTGTTCTTCATGATCTGGTCGGACTTCAGGCTTCTTCGCTTTTTAGACACGGACATGCATAAAATTTTAATTGGAGTCCAGACGTAAATATATGTCTGGACTCCTAAGTCCACTCTGGACGTAATATTTTCTCTTATAGAATGAGGTATTTACCTACAAGCCTATCACCCAATTCTTACATATTTATATATCTAACACCGAAGTTCTATTTTTTATATTTATACCACCTAAATCCTTAATATCACTTAAAAATATCACTTTATTAATCTTTAAAAATGTGAAATACGCTTTAATTGATGGCCTATCAAAGCCAAACAATTTATTTTTACATTAATTATTTCAAATATAAGATACAAAATAATTGATGTTAACTCCAAGGCAAGCAATGATATTTTTTTCATGTGATTTTAATTGTTGAGAGACACTAATAAAAACTTGTCTAAACAATATTAACACACGACCAAATCCTAAAGAACATTTATTGTATTGCTTGGGACATTTACATGCAGACCCCCTGAAACTTGTTATTTAAATATCAACGGTCCTCTTTCTTCCATTTTTCAATTTCTCACCCAAATATTAAAATTCACACTAAAACCCCAACCCACTTTTTCATTTTTATCAAATTTTCAATAGTTTGTTCATGACTTGCGTAAATATATCGGTTTTCAAAAATATCACATGATTGATTAATTTGTAAATATCAATGTTTCGGGTGGTTTGTACGTAATTATCCTTTAACCTTTATTACGATAAATAAATACTCTTGAATATATTGATATGTTCATGCAAAGCTATTTTTATCAAACAAAAGACAACCTTTAGGAAAGTGTACTTATTCACAAAGATTATTTTATATAGTTTTATGTAATCCACACATATCATTAGTGGTGTAAACGAGCCTAAACAAATTTGAGCATTTATTGCAAAAAAAAATATCTCAAGTTTTGTGTAATATCTCAAATAAAAAATTATATCAACATTTATGAAATGCTTCGAGATTCATGGAGATTGACAAAAATCCATCCATGGCATATCATTAATAATATTTTCTATGTGATATTCAAAATTTAAGTGTTAAATAAATAGAAAATTTTAGAAATTAATTCTTTTAAATGCATTAAAATTATGTGGAATGCATGTAAGTGACCCTTTTTTAAATGACTTACACGTGTGAGGCACAATTTTAATGTATTAACATATTTAAGACTTAAATTTTTTTTATTAACATGCATAACATATAAATTGTTGATATCACATAAAAAAATATCACTATTATTATTTTAAGAAAAGTGACATTACAAAAAAAGATTCTATTTCTGATGGCCTAAAAACCATCGAAAACAATACAAAAGCTGTTGGTTTTTAAACTTTTTGATGGCTTAATAATGCCTATGTGGATGTAGCTAAAAGAATTGTCGATAATTATTTTACCAACAGACATACCTACAACATACATGTGTTGACAGTTTCACGATGATAGGTAATCATTGCAATTGGCTTTAAATTGATATCACTAGTAAGCCGTCAATTATTTGTGACGGCTAGGTCTTTTGGCAAAGTGTACCACAATTGTTGGAAAAGTGTAGCTCAATCATTGAATAAATGTAGTAGATTTGTCGGTGCCTATCCCCATAAATTGACGGTCTGTATCGTCAGAAAATTGGATTAGAAATAAAGGAATATTTTTTGGCTTCATATTGTAGGCCGTCGAAAATTAGTTCATCGACATATTTTCGGTGTACTGTCACTAGAATAAGCGACATGTACTGAATGTCAGAGTTACGAATGTTTATCCAAATAATATTAATAAGATGTTGAAAATTTGTAGCATAAGAAAAAAAATCGTTCTTTAGCATTACAATTTCCACACATGCAATCCTAATACTATAATTTTCACATAGCACAGTATCCTAATTCAAGCAGTTTTTAATCTTTGATATATCGCCTGTAAGAACCAATATACTAAAAAACTCCTAACTCCTCTTAAGTAGTAGGTGGAGGTAGGTTAGATATTACTTGAATTTTTGCCAGTTCAACTTTCATGTCATTTTCTGAAATTTCATGCCTAAGCACAATTCTTTCTGCAACCATCAGTTGACATTTTTATCAGTTTAATACAAGATTCATCATTTCACCTCATTCCAGAACTTTCTCTAAATGATTTAGACATATTTTAAATGAAGTTTCAAACACAAAAAAATCATCGATAAAGACTTATATCCCTTTTTCAATAAAATCACTGAAAATTGATATCATACATCTTTGAAATATCGCAAGCGCGTTACATAAACCAAAGAGCATTCATCGAAAAGCCCAACTACCGTAAGGACTTGTAAATGATGACCTCTCTTGATCCTTTGGATGAATTGGTATTTGGTGATAACCGGTATATGAATCTAACAAGGAAAAATATTTGTACCCAGCTAGTCTACTCAACATATGGTCCAAAATCGTAAAGGAAAGTGATCTTTCCAGGTGGTTGAATTTAATTTTTTATAATCTATGTAGATTTGTCATCCAGTGACTTGTGTTGTTGACATTAATTCATTATTCTTATTAGTTACTACAGTCACACCTCCTTTCTTTGGAACACAGTGATCTAGAATTATGCAGACACTATCTAAAATAGGATATGTAATTCATGCATCTAACAATTTTAATATCTCTTTCTTTACAACTTCTTTCATCATCGAGTTTAATCTCTTTTAAGGATCAATTTTTGGTTCATTGCCCATCCAAAGGCATTCTTATATCTTATTAAAGTTTCCAACAACTTTTTTTCTTGTGCTTCAATTAATTCTGAGGATACAATAATTGGTAATGTGGGTAAATTTCCTTAAAAAACATATTTTAAATGCGTAGGAAGTGTTTTCATTTCTAGTTCAGGAGGTTTATAAATCGATGAAATTAAATTCTTAATATTATCCATAGGATATAACAATTCAAATTGTTCCTGAACATAATCCAATTATTCATTACTCACTTCCATAAACTTATCTTGAATTATATCCTCAACCTCATACTTCAAATGTTCTTTTTCAGCTTTCTTTTTAATTGTATTCGTGAAATATTCATTTCTTGAATAGTTGTTAATTTATGTTCTGAAGCATTCATCCTCTCTTCCTTTTGCTGGATATCTCATTCACTTTGCAATATTAATTGTGACTTCTTGATCGCTAACACACATTATCAATTATCTTTTCTGCACATCTATCAAAGCTCTTCTAGTGGCAAGAAATTTTCTTCGTAAAATGATAAGAATTTCCTTATATTCCTATATATTTAGCACAATAAAATCCACCGGAAAGATAAATTTATCAACCTTTACCAAAACATCTTCTATAACTCCTTTAGGATAAGTAATGAAATGATCAACTAACTGAAGTGTTACAGTAGTAGGTGAAATTTCTTCTAAACCCAACCTTCTAAAAACTAATTGAGACATTACATTAATACTGGCTCCCAAATCACATAATGCTTTTTTAAAAAAATCTTTCACCAATAACACAAGAAATAGTAAAACTACCAGAATCTTTAAGTTTTTCAGAAAGCTTTTTCTGAATTAAAGCGTTACACTCTTTACTAACTACAACAGTCTTATTATCAATAAACTTTCTCTTTTTATTAAGTATATCCTTCATAAACTTCTTGTGATATGCCAAGATACTTGTCGAGGACGAGAACAAATTGTGTTCGCTTTCATTTTCTATTTTTTATTTTAATAGGAGTCGTCAACTTGTCAATCATCGTATACTTCCCTTATTCAAATAAATCACCCTCTCAATTCATATCATTGTTTCAATGAGGAGAGGAACCAAATAAGAAGAGACATTCATCAAAGTGACTAACAAGAGAAAAGAAAACATGGAGAGCTTGCGTGCAGTAAACCTTATAGGGATAGGTCAAAAATGTCTCTCAAACAAGATCGAGCAGAGACACTTTCGATCAATATCCACAAAAGAAGTATCTAAATAAACTACCAATAACCAGAGAGTCGGGTGTAAGTACCTATTCTCGGGTCAAGAGCATTCCAAGAGGAACATGCTCCAACTGGGTAATTATATCTTTGGGGATACTAACTGACATGCAATTAAAAATTTATTTAAGTTATGAAAGATGGCCAAAAACTTGACCCAATTTTTATTCATTGGATAGTGTACAAAATAAATATGTTATAAAATATATTAATTGCTTACAAACTAGGACTACTACCGAAGTATACGTATTATTTCAAGTAATGTAAATTTTCTCTAAAAACCCTATTATCAAACCGACATGGAATAAATGAATTTCTAGGTCAAGTTAGAAATATTTGTACTCAACCTAATAAAAGAATATGTTTCAGAATAATATCGAACTATTTGTAAAAGGTCATTAACTAAAGTTTGCTAATTCTAAATTAAAGCTAAAAGTAAATAAAAAATTTTTAAACGAAAGATATGTAAAGGAGTAAGATTATAATAAAAAGTCTTTCCCTTTATGAAGAGATTGTAATCAGTGCTGGAATCAAATGCTTCAAGATAAAAATGAGGTATTGTGACAAATAAGTCTCTTGAGTGCATAAAGAACATTGGCTAATCTAAAGTCAAGTTCTTGATTGATATGGTTGTGCTGAGTAGATTTTGGCCTCTTACATCCAGATTACTTATTGTGCCCTCTCTATTAGGACCAACCAGGACTCGAGTTTCAAACTAAAAACCAAACTGATAAAATTTCTGGCATATCACTCTAGAATCATCAATTTTATGCTCATCAAAACTTATATCCCTAATTATTTGCACTCCTTCTTGGTCTTCAATCCCCTCCATCCAAAGTTTTGTGCGATACTCACTAGTTGGGTGAAATCCTAGTTCTTTCGGGTCATTATGCTTTGTAATAGATTTTAACATCACCAATGATCAGTTTGTAAAGTACATTAGGAACCGGCAAAAATACCATCACAAATTTATAGAATAAAAGTAATCATCAAAATATTCTAACCCCACACATGATTACTTCTTATTACAAGGAGAAAGATAAGAACACTACTCATAATTCATTGGGATAACAAAACAAAACATGATATATATTAAAAACCAAGTTTACAAAATAAAACTTAAATAAAAGTACAAATACTTCTCTCAAACTCTTCTTAACTAATCTTTTCAAGTTCTATGACTAATCTTGTCTCCACAAGGCTTACATAAGACTCAAGAAACACTCAAAATCATAGACTCACCACACTCTCACTATGGTGGCCGCCCACACAATGGTGGTCAAACTTACCAAAAAATGACTCAAATTTTATGTGGAAATCTAATAAAGCTCTAAAAATCACCCAGGGTCACTTTAGGAACCTTTTCAAAATTCATCTAATTTCAATGAAAGAAAAACCAAACAGTTTCTGGCGGCACCTAGGCGCTATGTTAATTTTTGTTCTTGAGCTTCATTTGACCTATTTTTGCTCCTATTGCACTTAAACCCTTTTATTTGTACCTAAAATTGAAACACACAAAAAACGTTTCTTTAAAGCAAGATATCCTTAAAAAAAGCATGAAATGCACAAATAAAAATATGGAATTTTAATGGGTGTCAGATACTCAAGAATGCTCTTGATAAAAAGGTTTCACATACATTATCATAATCTGTGGGTAATAGATCATCAAAGGGAAGTTATTTCATCTAGGAAAGTCCTGATGCTTCAAAGCTCATGCTAAGCCATCGCACAGAGAGTAAGTCTCTTTGAATGAAGCCCATGGGCTAACCTAAATCATCTTAACTGGGACATCACAATGTGTCAAAGCACATCAGGGCCATAAGGGCAAAGGACATATCGGTGTATCCCAAACAGGCAATAACACATCGACATCGAGCCATCAATATGTATCAATGAAGTGAAAGGAGCATCATGGTTTAAATGGGCTCAACAACAAAAAGGTAAAAAAATCGTAGAAGGTAGAGCTAGTTGGGTCGGGAAACCATGGACACGTCATATACAACCACTAGAACCCTAAGTTTACCTAGCCATGAAGGTAGTCGACCCAACATATCCAAAGATGCTCAGTCAGTAATCTATTAATTACATCCTTCATGAGGAATCTCAGTAGCTCTATGGTCAAAGAAAATAATCTTTATCTTATGGCTATCAGCGAGAGCTTTAAGAGGTGGGACTTCTACCCGCCGTAGTGGTGAGAATGCCTCAATAAAAAAGAGAGGTAGACGTTCAACTACAAAGCTGGAAATGCTCCAAATAAAAAAACATACACCCCTATTGACCTTACTTTTGTGAGGATTCAAAAATGGCACCCATAGACTAGACATGGCTTGAGTAACCCTCTGATTCACGATTCTCAGACATCTCCTAACGACCTAAAAAAATGATAACCATGATTAATAAAAAAAGAAATGTCTACCAACATTGACCCATTTGAACTTATTTAGGGTCCCGAAAAACCTTAAAACTAGATTAACTCCCAGTATACCTATTTTGAGTTCAAACCATAATGACACCCCAAAATGATCAGATTAGCAATGATAAACCCTAATCTGGTCAAACCTTTTGGGTCAATGATCATCACATTGACCATTTGGTCAACGATGACACCCAATTGGCCCAATTGGTCAATTTCTATCAAATTGGTCAACTTTGGTCAAATTGGTCAATTTTAGTCAAACTAACCCATTTGGTCAACCTCAACAGAAAATTGGTCAAATTAGAACATCTAATCAATCCTAGACCCATTGGTCAAACTTTGATCAAAATGGTTAATTTTGAATCTCGTGGTCACCACATTGACCATTTGGTCATCCATACACCCAAATGTTCACCATATGGTCAAGTCGTCACCATATGGCTGATTTGACCATCCTGGTCAACCTTAGGCAATCTTGGTCAAACCCAGGTCATACCAACAAATCTAATGACACCATGACTAAACTAACCATGATATGGTCAAGTAAGTCACATGGGTCAACCCTGAAGCTAAATTGGTCAACTATGGTAAACCATTGTCAACTATAGGTCAACTTGGTTAAACTTAGTCAACCTTACCATTTTTCATCAAACTTTGGCCTTTTCATCAAATTATTGTATCCTCTTAATTAATTAATCAATTAATTGTTTAATGAGAATGAAATTAAGTGTTGTTAGACCTAGGATTTAATTTTAAAATTGTGGTTTAAGCCCATGGCAAGACAAACCCATGGCCACCCAAAAATTATGTTTTATACTTAAAACCTAAATTCACTACATGTCAAATTCCTAATGGTAACACACACCATGACATGAAAAACATTCATAAATGAATCATGAGTCTTGACCATTGGTTGAAAACAAAAGTCATTATGAAGAAATCAAGCACGGAACAATTAGGTGGCATTCTTTCATGAAATTTGTAATGAAGATGTAGTGAGCTCATCATTCACCTCCACCTTCATCCAATGAAGGAAAGACCTTTCTAACCCTAATCAAACACATGATTAGTGCCATCATGATCAAAACATAAAAAATGAGAATGAAGAGGGATATGTGTCATCCCCTCCAATGTTCATTAAATGACTAATGAATCGATATGAAGGAGGCTGATTCAAATTCTTCTGTGCAGCTATATCCACCTCCCAAGTTACCCAATGGAGAGGAACCAGAACAAGAACCCAAGCTTCATCCTAATTTAAGATCACATATGGATAATGCCTTGGGAAGTACATCCATGATAATCCTTGGTCAGGAGACTTATCCACAATCATTAAACAGCCGATAACTTCTTCCTTAAATGATCCCAAGCTATATAGCCAGCTTTAATGGCTACAAAAAGGTGGTAAACCGTGAGCTACAAAGAATTGAGGATCATAGGGGGTAAACCTATGATCCTCAATTCCATAAATCTGTAACACCAAACTTGTTCCCCAATCTCTGAGGAATTTATTCTGCATGAAATTAGCCTTTGACATCCATTAATATGCCTTAATTTTGGAATCCAATTCCAGGACAAATTTTGTGTTCGACATAAACCTCATCAAAACCCCAAATTAGTTTTTCAAAAAGCTTCCCTAAGCTCTAAGGAGATAATCCTAATCTAAATTGGCCTTCCCCATTGGTTCTAACCCACTATTTAGTGAAGTTGTGACTCCTTTTCAATGAATTCTTACTCAGACCCAATTTCAACTCAAATTGAGTCCAGAACAAGCTTCTTGAGCTTAAGGCAAAGCTTTGGAACCAATCCAATCAAAATTCCATCCACTATGGCCAAGCTATGAGCTAAAACCTAATTTCAGCTTGGTTTTCAGACATTATGAAGAGAATCTTCACTTCATGGTTAATGATCTGTATGGATGTGTTTGTTATGTTGAGATGATGCTCTAGAAACAAAATTGAGTTCGGTGCATGATTTTGGGAGAAGTTAATCTAAAACCATGAACGGCTCTCAGTTCATCTCCCTTTGGGACGATGAACTGTTGCCATCCATTTCTGTGTACCATAAATGGATGGCCTTGATGGAGCAGAACCTTGGTTATGTTCAAAAGAAACAAGCAGAATCACGAGCCACATTATTATCTAAGTGTAATGAGTATCCAACCAAACTGTGTCGCTTGCACATTGGATGGGTCCGAGGATCCAGTCAGCCGCCACGTGTATAAATAGAAAATTCAGAATTTTCTATTTATTTAAATTAAAAAATCTTCAAAAATTCATTTCTATAAATAAAAAAATCACAAAAATATGACAAAACAACCCTGGATTCAAGAAAATGAGGAGAAAATTGTGGAAGTGAAATAAAAATTTAATAATTTATATTTATATTTTAATTATTTAACTACTCTCTCGAGTAATTTAATTATTAAAACTTATTTATAATTTCATAAATTAGGGATTAACCATTAAGTCCTTATAAACATCCTCTGATTTTTCCAAGGCTAGGAGAATTAGCTAGGATCGAATTTTCTAATTTCTATCAAGTTTTGTAATTATTTTCAAAATAATTATAAATAAATTAAGAAATTGGAAATTAAATTTGAAAATGGTTAGAAAATTTCGAGTGACCCTTTTAAACTCTAAAATTACAGATTTTAGCCATTTGAAAATTTGAAATGACATTTTCATCACTTAGGGTCAAAATTGTTAACTTTAATTTTAAATTTTAAACCCCAGAACTTTTTGAGCTTAGACATTAGCCTTGAATGAGATATAAAATTGACGAAGTCCTATACCCTTAGATCTAAACCTCAATATAGATCAAAGGTGAGCTCAAACCCCGATCAACATAGGGTCTACTTATCTCCTCAGAACTATTCGGTCTAACCACTATAAAATCAAAGTTAATATTCCAAATGTTGGAATCAAATTCACAAGACATTTAGGTCTAAACACCTGAGACTTAATCTGAGTCCAAGACAGACCAGACATAGACAGCTAGGTTAAATCTAGAAGAACCCAAACTTTACCAGAAACCTAATTAGGTCTAAACCACAATTAGACCTAATTAAATCCAGTACATAAAGAACATTGGCTAAACTTAATTGGTCCCCAATTCTGTGGCTACGCTGTGAGAATACGAGCATAATCCTACATCTATTTTCAATCAATTAAACAAAATTGGGGATTTTAATTTTTCACCTTAAAATCTACACTTCTGCATCAAGCACAGTACATTTCCCTATTTATCTACACTCAACCCCATGGATAAAACACTCTCCCATGAAATCAAATATGATTCTTCCCATATTGTAGAAATCATAGACATTTCTGAACACATGTTTCTCAACACATTTTAACATTTCAATTGGCTAGATCAAAAAATAAATGAAGATTGGAGTTCAAATCATCACAAATTATTGACATTTAAAACCATATAAAACAAAATCAATTCTTTACAAAACCAAATCTCAAAGTAGGGAGAAGGATAAAGAAGACTACTTAGAATTCATGAGAAGAATACGATTAAACATAGATTTCATTAATAAAGACAAGTTTACAAAACAAATGAAATAAAAAATACAACTTATCTCACAATCCTTCCCAAGCAAACTCCTAAAAGTTCTATCCAAGCCTTTCTTTCTTTACAAGTACTCTCAATTCTCTCTTAGATGTATAATGAAGAAGATATCTCTCTCCTTCCCTCTCCTCTTACAATCCTTAAAGAAAATCTTCAAGCCCTTGACTTTCTCTATCTCTCTAACTCTCCTTCATGCCACACACCAATTCTTGCCCCCCTCTCTCACACTCTCTTCTCTTCTATCAAGTCCTAGTCTTTTCACTCTTTTATCAAAGGCTGCCTCCCTCAAAAAAAAAATTCAAAATTTTCCCCAAAAATTATGTACACAAGTCAACTCTTTAGAATTCAATGACATGTTCATTGATCTAAGAGACGTATCTTATCATAAAAGAACTTTCTAAAGTGTCTAGATGCATTGAATTACTCCAAGGAGTATTTAGAACAAGTGTTCCATTGAAAATTCGTGCAAAATTTATCTTGAACTACCTTAACTAGTAACAAGTCATCCTTGGTGCATCTGGCCTAAACTCTCTGTAAAATGGTGCATTTGGCGCCAATCTGGCCCATCATGCACCAGTTTGTTGAAGACCACACTATTATGGGCTTTGGCGCATCAGGCGCTTCATGCGCTATAATTGGAAACTTCACTATTTGGCTCTAAATTTCATCATTTTTGCTACTTTTACTTCAAATGCCTAAAATTTATATACCTACAATAAAAACATAAAGATACCCTGTTTTAAAGTGAAATAGCACAAAAAATAGGCATAAGCAATATAGTTAAAACAACATATTATTTTGGTGTATCATGGTGACTCTGAAAGGATGGGCATGCCATGAAAGCAGTGGCCTAGAAAAATATATGCCAATGAGGTAACGAACCAAGGGTGGGCATGTCATGGTAGTGGTGGCCCAAAAAAAGGGTATGTCGAGGAGGGAATGACTCAGAGATGGTCATGTTATAGCGATAAAAGCTGGAACAAAAGTGAGTGCTGAGAGGAAGTAACCCGGAGGTGGGCTTGCTATCACGGTAGCGGGCCAAACAATGGTTATGCAGGGATGTAGTATCCCGAAGGTGGGTAAGCCATAAAGGGAATAGCTTGAATAAAAGGTAATGTGATCCCGATTGTTTATATGCAACAGTATAACAATGTAATTGAATATATTTTTCATTTATCTTTCCTATAGAAAATAAGAATTTTTCACTTATTTTCCACATATATTTTTTAATAGTAAAACTTGATCCTGGAGAAAATAATAATTTAACTTTTTAATTTAATATATATTAGGATACTATGCAAGTATATGTATCATTATCAAGTAATATATGACTTTTTGATTAAGCCTCAAATGTCAAACCCACATGGATTGTCCACAATATGCGATAATTTAAGTATTTAAACTTTCTACTTTAAAAAGACAAATACTTAAACTATGGTTTTTATCACGGGAATGAAATTTAAACTCATTTTTTGTATTTTTAATTTTTGAAAATGAAATTAAAACTTACTAAAGATAATTTAAGTTTACGTAAAAGAAAAGCACTGAATACGAAATATCTTTCTCCTTATCATTAATAAAAAATAAGTATAAAAATTCTATTATGGAAATATTCAAATTGTGTTGTGCCAAATATGAGCAATATTATTCTTTACCCTTACTAGAGATGCTATAAAGAACATTAGCTAATTTAAAATTTGAATAGTTCTGAAGACTGGTTAGGCACGGAAGATACTTGCTCTCACTCTAGAGTTTCCTCGGTTCCCTCCACCTAGAGGCTAATATCTCATATCAAAACCTAAAATAATAAACCAAGTTGGGGGCTTTAGCCTGTCACTCTAAAGTCCTCTAATTCTACACCCTTCAAAGATTATTTTCCTATTTATTTGCACTCAATCATATGAACTACATTCTCATTCATACAATCTTATGTGATTCTTTCCAATTGTTGAATGAGACAATAACGACCCAGTTATTACATGTTATCACAACAAATTTTAACATCTACATGGGCCTGATCAAGAAGTAAATGAAGTGCATGAATTAAATCATCACAATTTCTTCCAACATTAAAGATTAATACACTCCATAACTTCCATCCAACACTTTATTTACTTATCATTTTAAGGAGAAAGAAAAAGAAAACTACTCAAAATCCATGGAGAAAACAAAACCACACTTTTGTTTAAAAGTAGAAATTATTGTTAAACCAACAAGAAGTCTCGATTAAACCAAAAGTAGTTTAAACCAAAGATAAAAACTTATCTCAAATCCTCCACCAAATTCTTGAGGTTCCTTTGAGTCTCTTTACTCTTACAACACTCTTAACTCTCAAATTAAAACTATAAACAAAAGGAAAATAAATATGTGGTGCCTGAAATTTTCTCCAAAAGCTTCTTAACAAACTTCTTCAAAAACTTTTCAAAACTTCTTAAGATTTTTCAGGACTCCCCCCTTTTTAAAAGTGTCAACTTCCTTCTTTTATAATTTTCTAAGTGGTGCATTGACATCTCTTCAAAATGTGTCCTGATTCAATGTATTTACCAAGGGATACCTTCTTTCACAATCCTTTAATTATATCTTCGTCCTTGGTGATTATAACCAACCATTTTTGCCAATAAGAGCCTCAAATGTTTCTTCAAAATTCGTCAAAATGAAATAACCCGTCACGTAATTCTCGCTGGCGCTTAAACGCGGGGCCTCTGGTGCTTAGGCACGACCTTCTCGGTTTCACTGGCGTTTAAGCTTCATTTCTGGAGCTTAGGCACCAAAATACTTTTGCACCATTTTTGCATTTTTGTTCCAAACTTGATCCTTTTTCACTCCTTTTCGTATTTTTCACCTTTTTACTTGTACCTGAAAGAAAAACACACAAATACCTTTCATTAAAGCGCAATATCTCAAAAATAAGTATACAAATGTGTCTAAAAATACTATATATTTTAGGTGTATCAAAATCCCCCAAACTTAAAATGTTGCTTATCCTCAAGTGACACTTCAATCTTTAAAAACTAAATAAGTATGATTATGTATATGAGTTTATTTAAGAGTTTCTAAAATTTTGTTCTAGAAATATAGTAGTATTATTTATAAAAAATTCTAGTCAATGAGACCAACTTAAACTTTAGAAATCCTTCAAGTGAAGAAGTATGAAAATATGAGTTCCTGCCTAATTCAGAAATACTTTTAGATTTTCCAAATGTAGGACTTAGGCATTTTATTTCCTTCGCTTAAAATTTTTTTATTAAGTATAATTTTACTTACAATATTATGTTCTTAAGCTTAAGAGTTTCTCAAGTCTTATACTTTAAAAGATCAGATGTGGAACCAATTTTTTATCAGGCACTAATCCTCAAGCTTCTCCTCCCTTTTTTAACTCTTTATTTTCTTTTCTTTTTCTTTCTCTTTTCTTCTTTTTTTTAGGCAAGTATTACTATATCTGGATATACCTTTAATAATTTTTACTTCCACTCTTCCCTTCCTAAAGTAAAGAATTGATATTTTTCTTTTACTTAAAAAACATAATGATAGCTTATGAAAATTATTTTTAATAAAAGAAATTTAAGTTTCAAAAATAAAAGTCTAAACCTTCCACATTTTTTAGAAAATAAAATATTTCGTACTAAAGATAGCTACACAATATTTATCATTTCAACATTTAAAAACTTTTAACTTTAAATTTTTCTACATCACTTATAAAATTTTAACTAAATTTTCTTATTCATTTCTACAATCAAAATTTTACTTCCCTAATATAACTTCATATTCGTGATCATTTTTCTTTTCACATCAAATTCACTTGTAGCTCATTTGAGAAAAAATAAAATTCAAGTTTTGAAAATATTTTTCATTCCCCCCAAACTTAAATTTTTAACAAGATTAAACAGTTTAACAACAGATATTAATAAGCAAGAATGAAAATTGAAATACATGCTTACAACAATTTTTATACCCTAATTATACAAGTGCAAAACTAAAAACAGGAGTAAAATTAATTTTTGCTCAATATTCTTAATTTTTAACATATAGAGATTCATTAGACTTTTAACTAGTGGGTACAGACATAAAATCAATCAAACACACTGACTTGACTTTACAATCTCAACATAGAAATAATCACACTTGCAAAATAAAAGAAAATATAGGGTAGCAAATTTCTGAAATTAAAGTTTAAAATTAAAGCTAACAAGATTTCCAACTTTCATAAGACATAGAAATAAGTTCATTCCTAACTAACTAAAATAGATCACACAACACACAACAACAATTACTACCCTAGAATTTAAAACACAATACTAACAAAACATAAACATTATAATAACAATTAGACAAAAAGTCTAACACATCACATAGTCCAACAATTATAAAAACTCAAATGCATCAAGTGCACACCACAAAGTACATCGCATATTATAAACATAAAACAATCTTAGTCCTTCTCCTCATCATCATCATTAGTGTCACCGCTATCCAAAAATGTTGCAGACTCATAATCAGGATACTTTAGATATGAAGGGAATTCCACTCCTTGGTTACCCCTAATAAGGCTCTCCAAAGATGAGTGAAATTTCTCATCATAATCACTATGTCTTCTGACATATCCATCAATATGATCTACAAAATTTTCTAAAATTTCTACCTTATTTTCCATAAAATTAATATTATCCATCATCTTCTACAATAATTGCTCCTGAGATTCAGTAGGTTGACTTCGAGATGTAAATGGTTTTGAAGTAGATGGTCTAGATGTAGAAGCAGCGGAGGTGGATGCATCAGACGCGTCATTCCATAACTTCTTGAAAATCCTCCTCTCCAACCAAAAATAGGGTGTTCAGAATATGATTTCACATTCACTCTTGTAATCGGTTTTAGACGCTGCAACACTTCTTCCCAACTATCATATCTAACTCCTGCTTGCTCACACAAAGAAAAGATTAAGGAAGCAAATCCTAAGCCTATAATAGTAGCAGTAGTAGCAGAACGGATGATAATGTGACAAATTATAGCTCCAATGTTGATAGGCTTGCCCTGCTAGATACAACAATTCAACGTTGTTCTCTCGCTCGTAACTTCACTAATATGATACATCGGTAACATATGAGTTGAAATAAAGTAGTGCCACACCTTTGATGGTGCACTTAATTTTAAAGTGGGAAAGTTGACTCTCCTCTCATTTGTAATTTTCCTGAGTCCCCTTCCAATAGTCAAAACTGATATAATCTCATCCAATTTTTTCTTAGTAGGACTATAGTTTGAATAAAAACACAAAGTATCAGACAATAAATGGTAAAACATGTTGATTACCTCTGGTGAAAATGGTACCAATTTGCCTCTGACCATGACTGGATCCACTTCCGCCTCAGGGGGGTTTGCATAAAATTCATGCACTATAGAAACCACAGCCATAGTAGAAAAATAACAGAAACATTCCCATTATCGGCGAATGATTAAATCCTCCACGGATCCACATGGATTTTAAAAACCTCTTAGGAATCAATTTTCATGACTATAGAGCTTCACTATATCTATCTTGAGCTTTCAGACTAACAAACTTGCTCGAATCAAAGTGGGACTTTCCCTTGCTCTTCTTCATTCTTGGGGCCATTCTACAAATTTCACAAAATTCCACAATAATTTCAAAGATCAAGTCTAAACTACTAAACTTAACTCTTTTAAACTTAAACTACACTTTCTATGTAATTTCTATAGATTTTCTCAAGTTTTTCACCATCAAGAGTAAATTTCGGGTACCTCCACAATGTGCTCAAAATACATGGTGAAAATCCAAATTTTCTACAAAGAAGTAAAGATCTTACCTCAATAAATCCAAATCTAGCAAATTTGGTTCGAATCCACCAAGAAATCTCCACGAAAAGGTTTGACTTAACTCGAAATTGCGAATGTAGGAGGAAGAAGGCGATGGCAGGACTGAAAATGGCATTTTCAGGGTTAATTTTCACTTTTAACCATTCGTAAACCAGTTTTCGTGAACCGGCAATTAAGCACGAATATGTGGCTCTTAGGCGCCTGTCTCTCAGGTTGCCTCACGCTTAAGCATGTGGTTGTGGTGCTTAGGCTCCAGTGCAAAATATTTGATATTTTTTAACTTAAGTAATATGCACTATTAGCCTAAGTAAACCACCCCTAAATGGCTTTATAACACTTAAATGACTATTTTATTTCCCTTTAACTCTTCTCTCTCACAAAATTCTCCAATATAATTAATTCAATTCGAGGCTAAAATAAGAAAAAAAGTTTCACAAACAAACACTTTTATTCATTCATGAACTATTACAAACAACATTCAACACATAATTATCATTCCAAATAGTCTTGGATGAGAAAATTTTCCTAAACAAACACGAAACAAACTTACACAATAACGCACATAATCATATAAACACTAAAAAGAAAACTTAACTCTAATACATAAAATAACTCTTAACAAGCAAAGCTTAGCTAAGAACTTAATTCCATTCTTCATTTGTTGGAATAAAATCTTGTCTCTCTTTAGTCTCTCCATGGGCATTTAGAATACAGAGTTAATAAAACAGACGGTGGTGACGAGCCCTGATACAATCTTTTTTAATCCATTTATGCTTAAGAGACATCACCTTATCTACTTCCTTTATATAAATTCATTTACCTTTGTCTCAGTTGAAGCCACGTTAGCCTCAAGTTTTTTGATATTTTCCTTTATTCCTTCGATACTAACAGCTCATAAATTGTTATACATCTCTTGTGCACTCTAATTAATGAATTTCTTCCTCATGGCCTCTTCCTTTTTCTTCAAATCCATCTCCCACGAAGTCATTTTCTCCATATCTCTCTTTCTCTTAGACTTTAGGGATAAAAATGATTCTGTGGTGAAATTCAATCACAAAACCCTTCTATTTATAAGCCTAAATCATTCCAATAACTTCTAGGAATGTCCTAAAACCTTCATGACACATTTAAGTTAACCAATTGGCAGTTAAAACTTTTATAAATTGCATTATTGCACATAGTTTTTAACGCCTGCACCTGAGCGCCGAGTATTGGCGCTTAAACATCAATACTTGATTTAGCACCGGGTAACTTAACGTCCAAATACTCATTCTAACATATCTAAGTCACTAAATAAAGTCTTAAAATTATTACTAACATGAAATAGTTTCAAAAATACTACCCCAAATTTTATTAATAACACATAAAAAATAATCAATGAAAAAACACACTGATAACTATGGGTTGCCTCCCACAGAGTGCTTGGTTTAACATCATCAGCCTGACGTAACCAGTGCTTATTCTGTTTAACCCAACATCGCTCGATTGTTAAATTTAAGTTGATCCCCTATAAAATAGGGTTTCACTCTATGACCATTCACTTTAAATATTTTCTCAGTTTTAGGATATTTGATATCCACAGCTCCATAAAGATAAACTTTCATCACAACAAATGGGTCAATCCATCTGGACCTAGAAATAATCTTAATCTTGCATTATATAGCAAAACTTGTTGTTTTAGCTGAAAATTTTTAGTAAAAATCCTTTGATCATGCCACATCTTCCTCTTTTTTTTTTGTAAATCTTACTACTTTCATAAAACTCTTTCTTTATCTTTTCAAGCTCATTTAATTGTAATAATCTTTTCTCACCAGCATCTTTCAAATTATAATTGAACTTTTTACTCGCCCAATATGCTTTATGCTCAATTTCATCTGGTAAGAGACAAGCTTTCCCAAATATTATCCTATATAGGGACATTCCTACAGGAGTTCTGTATGTCGTCTTATAAGCCCACAAAGCATAGTCAATTTTGACTGACCAATCCATTTTTGTTGGATTTACAGATTTTCCATCTTTCTTTTAATTTCATGATTGGATAATTTAGTCAAACCACTTGTCTGAGAAAGATAAGCAGTAACAATTCTATGGTTTATATGATATTTCTTTAACAATTTCTCAAATATAGAATTTCTGAAATGACTTCCCCCATCATTTATGATAAATCTCAGCATCACAAATCTGCAAAATATGTTCATTTTCAAAAACTTTGCAACATTTAGAGCATCACATTGAGGTAAAGCAACAACTTCTATCCATTTGGATACATAGTCCACTCCTAACATTATATATAAATTTCCGAAAGATGGTTTAAATGGTCCTATGAAATCTAATCCACAAACATCAAATATTTCAACTTCTAGCATATAGTTGAGGGGCATCTCCTTTTTTCTAGAAATATTTCCTACATGTTGACCTCTATCACAAGTTTTGATATAAGCATTAACATCTCTAGAGATTGTAGGACAACAAAATCGAGATTGTAAAATTTTTATGTTGTTTTATCAACACCAAAATGTCCTCTAAAATCAAAATTATGACATTATTGGATAATTTCGTAAGTCTCTTCTAAAGGCACACATCTTCGAATAATCAGATCCTTCCCTTATTTATATAAAAATGGGTCATCCAAAAAATAAGTTCTAGCTTCAGATATAAATTTCCTCTTCTATTGGTATGTCATTCCATAGTCTAGGTTTAACATCTTTCTTTTTCATTAAGTACTTAATAGCAAAATGATTTGTATTCACTATACATTTAGTTCCAATTAAGTATGATCTAAATTTATCAAAAGCATATACTATTACTAATAACTTATTTTTAGTTGTTGTATAATTAATTTGGGCTTCGTTTAGAGTTTTTACTAGCATAATAAATTACTTTGAAAATTTTATTATATCTTTATCCTAAAACAACTCCAATAGCATAATCATTAGCATCACCCATCAATTCAAAAGGTTTTCCCCAATCTGTTGTAACTATAGTTGGTGCAGTGACTAATTTTTCCTTTAATAACTCAAATGCTTTTAGGCATTCTTCATCAAAATTGAAAATTGCATCTTTCTCTAGTAAATGACATAAAAGCTTAGCAATTTTTGAGAAGTTTTCAATATATCATCTGTAGAATCCAACATGTCCTAAAAAGCTCCTAATTTTCCTTACATTGATGGATAAGGTAAATTAGAGATAACTTGAATTTTAGTGGGATCTACTTCCATACCATTTTTTGTTATTTGATGTCCTAATATAATTCCTCCTGCTACCATAAACTGGCATTTTTTCCAATTAATAACTAAATTTGTTTCTTCACAGTGTTTGAGAACTTTAGATAAATGTTATAGACATGAGTCAAATAAAGTTCCAAACACTGAAAGATCATCCATAAAGACTTCAATCCTTTTTTCAATTATATCACAAAAACTTTCCATCATACATCTTTGAAATGTAGCAGAGGCATTACATAAACCAAAGGGCATTCTTTTAAAAGCAAATGTAACATAAGGTTTGGTAAATATTGTTTTCTCTTGATCCTCAGGAGTTATTTATAGTTGGTGATAACCATTATATCCGTCCAGAAAATAAAAGTATTTATGCCTAGCTAGTCTATATAGCATTTGATTTAGAATGGGTAGAGGAAAATGATCTTAACTTGTGGTGAGATTTAATTTTCTATAATTAATGCATATTCACCACCCTGTGACTTATCTAGTAGGTATTAATTTATTAAGTTCATTTACAGTCATAGTTATTCCTGTTTTCTTAGGAACACAACGAATTGGACTAAGCCAAGCACTTTCTAAAATAGGGTAGATAATTCCAACATCTAACCACTTTAAAATTTCTTTCTTAACAACTTCTTTCATAATAGGATTCAATCTCCTTTGAGGATCAGCCTTGGGTTTGTAGTTGTCTTCCATATCAATTCTATGCATATAAATTTGAGGACTGATTCCTTTAATATTAGTTATTGTCCATCCAAAGGCTTTCTTAAAAATGTTTTTATATTTTTATCAATCATTCTTCTTCTTCCATCACTAACTTTAAGAAAATTATAATTGGTAAAGTTGAGAAATTACCTAAAAAGGCATGCTTCAAATGTTCAGGAGGTTTTTCTATTGATGGACAAAATGATTTATCTTTTTCTATGGTCTCAAAAATTTTGAAACTTTCTCGAACATAGTTTGAATCTTCCTTATAAAAATCTTCACATTGATATAATTCCTCTTCTTGCTCGTGTTCCAAAACTTTAACTTAAGATTTCTCTTTATAATTAGTTTTGAAATGACATTCACTCAGATATCCTATAACATCCATTCTTTAACATTCATCATCTCTACCTTTTATAAAATATTTCATTGATCCTGAAATATTAAAGGTAACTGTTTGATCATTGACGTGCATTGTTAATTCCCCCTTCTGGACATCTATCATTGCTCTTCTTATGGCTTGGAAAGGTCTCCCCAAAATGATAGATATCATCATTGCTCTTCTTGTGGCTAGGAAATGTCTCCCCAAAATGATAGGTATCTCTTTATCTTTGTCCTTCTGTGGCTAGGAAAGGTCTCCCTAAAATGATAAGTATCTCTTTATCTTCCTCCATATGCTTAGCACAATGAAATCAACAGGAAAGATAAATTGATCCACTTTCACTAGGACATCTTCTATAACTCTTTTATGGTATGTTATTGAATAATCTACTAATTGCAGAGTTACGAGAGTAGGGGTTATTTCTCCCTATCACAATCATTTAAATATTGATAATGACATAAGGTTAATGCTCGCCCCTAAATCACATAAAGCTTTACCATAAAATATGTCTCATATTGCACATGGAATAGTAAAGCTAACAGGATCTTTAAGTTTTTCTGGAAGTTTTTTTGAATTATAGCACTTCACTCTTCACTAAATGTGATGGTCTCATTATCTTCAAACTTCTTTTTGCTATTAAGAATATCCTTTATAAACTTTACATAGCTTGGCATTTGTTCTATGGCTTCAGCAAATAGAATATTAATTGTAAGCTTCTTAAAAATTTCCAAAAATTTTGAAAATTTCTTATCCAACTTCTGTTGACAAAGTCTTTGAGGAAATGAAGGTGGTGGTTTTTCCAAGTCAATTTTCAGTAGAGAAATAGGTCTTTCTGAGCCTTTTAGAGCATCCTCTTTTGGTTCTTTAATTTCTTCTCTCTCTACTTCAGTTTCTTTTTGAACCCTGCCTTCGAACTCTCTTCTGCTTCTAAGTTGAATGGCCTTTACTTGCTCTTTATTCTGGTCTTTTGGTGTTTTAGTATTATTAGGAAGTGTTCCTTGGGATTTATTACTTAATGAATTTGTGATATGTTCAAGTTGATTCCCAATATTTCTAACTGTAGCTCATTGATTTGTAACTGAGTTTCCCATTTGTAACACCACTTCTTCTATAGATAACTTCTTCTCCTTAAATTGTGGATTACTACCAAAACTTGGAGGATAGGTAGATCTATTATTATTATTCCCTTGCTTGTTCCAGTTTCCCAATGAGTTTACTTGGTTGTTCCCTCATTGCAGGTTACTACCACCTGAAGTATTATTTCAGTTAAAATTACGATGGTTCTTCCAACTTGGGTTATAATAATTTCAATATAGGTTATTTGGCTTATTATTTATGACATTCAAAGTTTTTAATGATGCTTGATAATCTACCATTGGATCTAATAGTTGGAGGCCCTCCAGGTTAATAAATAATCCTCAATAGAGCATCTTTAAGGCCATGCAACCCCAAATCT
>JXCR01137151.1:69128-99353 GCA_002079205.1 Phalaenopsis hybrid cultivar | reverse complement strand
TAAACTAGATTTTTGACAGCTATAACATTTTAGTAAATATAGTCATAAAAAGTTATTTTTCATGGCATAAATTTAAAAAATAAATGGATGTTAAATGACATAGCCAAAACATTACCAAAATATCGAGGGAACGGAAAGAACCTAGACATATGTGGCTTAATAATAACATATTGAAATAGTGTTAACTTTAGAATAGATAGCCATTTTGGTAGCATTGAAATGAAAATGTGTAGCATGATATAAAAACCAACTGTATTTGGGGACCAATCTCTCTCTAACATCATTTGATAGCTGAAATAAATTTATTTGGTTTAGGAAAATGGGCTTCTACATGTCTCGAAAGGCCAAGCTCAGAATCCTCAAGCACAAATGTTTTCCGATCCAAACATGGCTATGGATATGATGAAGAAGAACCTTTCAATGATCATTCCACAGGTAATAAAATTGATTCTGTGGAATATATGTATTGGTAGTTACTAATTTTGGCTTCCATGTTCCTTTCAGTCACTTACTTTTGCATGGGTGAATTTTTTCTTCTCTGGTTTTGTGGCAGGTATGCTCTTTCTTGAGTTCTTTATTTTGGTGAAATATCAGTCTTGTTTTTAACACTATATATATATTTAAAATGAAATCATGCACTTTTAAGATACATGCACTAAGTGCACATTCATTGTTGCAAGTATATATTATGAACACAATTTCATGTTTTGCTTGTATGCGTACCCTTTCTGGTTTATTAAGTGTCACATTTGGATTCATTTCATGAAATTTTACATATATTTATGATTTTTTTTTTCAACCTTATGCCAACCCTTGACTTTTATTATATAGGCTTTGTATGGGTGATGATGGTTTTATGCTAAAGGAGCTACTTTATTGATGTGTTTTTTATGCTTAGACAACCAATAAATAGTAAAGAGCAAAGAAAATAATTTTCATATGGTTTTCAAATATGCTCAAAGGGAATATGAATGAGTAATAAATTAACTATTTAGAACATGTGTTGAAGTTATCAAATATTTGTATGTTGGAAAATGATTAATTCAAAGTTCATGGTTTTTTTTTTCATTGGGTTTGGAGATGCTTACAAAAGATATTTGTAGTCACATACTTTGTTGTATACTATTTACAAATGATGATTATTAGTAAGTGAATCTCTTTCTAATTAAGTAAAATAGAACAATAAATGTAATATTTGGAAGTTAAAGGCTAAGATGTGGAACTTGGTTTGTAATTTTGTTAGATCTTGTTGCAGAAATATCAAGTGGCTCTTTTGTGCTAGGTTATTTTGACTCTATCATACAAAACTATGAAACACAAATATTGTTATTGTCTAGATGTGTCATATTGGGCACGTGAACTATGATAATTTCAGAAAATTATTTCTGTCATGACCGGGCCTTGGAATCAAACAAAGTGATAACAGATGGTTTGACACTATTTATCAAACTTTTAATTTTATTTTCTATCACTCTTAATGATTCAAAAAGGGAAAATAAAAGACCAACTAGAAATTAAATTAAAGCAGTTATAAATTTACTTTAGGTTAGGTTATTCACACTGTCTATAAATATTTCCTCTTATATTATTCATTCTTTAATCAATAAATTAAACCTGAAATATTAGTTTAAAACAACAGCGAGTTAACCTAAGCCAATGAATACTCATTTTTCTAGACTATAGTATCGCAATGAGAAATGTTAGTTTAAAACAACATTGAGTTAACAAAAGCCAGTTAAAACAACATTGAGTTAACAAAAGCCAATTAATACTCATATTGTTAGACTACAGGAACATTACAAGAAAAAAGTAATATGCATGCCGATGCCGAGCAACTAGAAATTAAATTAAAGCAATTATAAATTTACTTTAGGTCAGGTTATTCACACTGTCTATAAATATTTCCCTTATATTATTCATTCTTTAATCAATAAATTAAACCTGAAATATTAGTTTAAAACAACAATGAGTTAACCTAAGCCAATGAATACTCATTTTTCTAGACTATAGTATCACAATGAGAAATGTTAGTTTAAAACAACATTGAGTTAACAAAAGCCAATTAATACTCATATTGTTAGACTACAGGAACATTACAAGAAAAAAGTAATATGCATGCCGATGCCGATTAATGTTTTAATAAATCAATAAATTATTTGATAGTTTATAAATATGATTATTTACAATATTTCATAATATTTAAGGTGTTTTACTATATAAATAACATGCCTATTTTATTTTATTTCTGTACAATCATCTCAAGTGCATCGTTTAAAAATTATACTAGTTAAGATACTTTAATAACAATATATTTTTCAATTTACGTGGATGGGTATCTTAGCATCCCCTTGCTAGTATCATATAGGGGCGACTTCATCATAATGAATCAAGCTCATACAATCAATCTTTGCAGTTCACAATTTTATATCACTCAATATGCAATATTTAATATTCATAATAAGAGTATAATTATTTATATTGAATTGTTGATAAAATTTAAGAATAGAGAAATTAATTACATCAATCAAGCATGAATAATAATTCATACAACAGAAGAAATACAAGAATGATGCTATAATTTAAGAATAGTAGTACTCACCTCAATGCCACATGACGTACTTTTAGATTTTCAATCTTTTATTTTAACTTCGCCTTCTTTAATTTAATACCTATAAAAATATTCACAGTAATTAATCAATTGCCTAAGCGATCATTTTATGCATATATCAACGCTGAAGTATTTGATTTAATATATACTAATTCATTCAAAGCCTAACATTGTAATTTCTATTTATTTTATCGTTAGCTTTATTTAATATTATTCTTATGTATATGTATTTACTTCTGACGTAGTTAAAATAAGTCTAAATTTAAAATTTATCTTAATTATACTTCACTTAATCTCTAATTTAATTAAACCAATTATTAATAATTAATAATTGAACATATATATGAAATTCATAAATTAATATTTTTAAAATCTTTAACTCTACTACTATTGATATCAACCTTGCTTGGCTACACGAAACAATTTGGATTATTATCCCATGCACAAGTATCAAGTGCTTTGAAGCTCTGTTTTTTCTCTACTTGAACTTGCAAGCTAGGGCGGAAACACCCCATCTCCCTTCCTCCTTACATAAGCTACACAACCTCCTCCTCCCTCTTTTTCTTCTGGAACCTGCATAGAAAATGCTTGGCTTGATCTTCTTTCTCTCCTGTCCACAACGTCGCTCGCACGTGAAACAGCTTGGCTCACTAGGGTTTTGGCTCCTCTTTTCCTCACACGGGACACTCGCTTTGTAGACACTACCACACACAATGGCTTGGTCGATCTTTCTCCTTGACTTTGTCTCTTCACAACCGCCAGCTAGGATTCATCCTTATTTTCTCGATGCCGATCGTTTTCTCATTCGCACGACATCAAAACCTCGGTAAGAGAAGCACTCAACTCCTCTTCCTCCTCCTTATGCTCGCGTCGCATAGGACACCCACGATGCTTCCTCCTTTGGCTTCAACGCCTTCTCTTGCATGCGACGAAACCCTCAGCGTTGAATCCAATGTTAACAAATGTTTTCTCCTTCTTCCACCCCTCGAAGCCGATTGCCATACTCCGTTTTAACAGTGCTGCCACTAGGGTTTCACACGTAAGTCTTCTTCTTTTGCTGTCGTTCTTCTCACTCGCCTTGCCTTCGCCTCTCGTTCACGCCTTCGATTTCTTCCCCGATTCAAAAGAGACGTCCAATACCCAATAGAGACGATGATTGGCTTGAACAAACATAGATCCAATAAAATCCATTTTTCATTTATTTCTTTGATTATATATATTACAGTTTCAGTAAAGCCTTTTGTCTTGTCTCATTTTCTTTTTCCCGTAAAAGTTTCAACACTTTCTAGAACCTTGTGGCAGACATCTTCGAGAGACATTGTATATGAAATAATACTATATGAAAGGTATGGTTTATTATATTTACTTTAAGGTTTCTATAATATAATATTATGATTTCACTCATACCATCTATCAGACAAAACTATGAACACGGATATTGCAAGTGTCTCATGTGTCATGTTAGGCACATGAACTCTGTTCACTTTAGAAAATTGTTCCGGTCAAGCCTTTTGTCTTGTCTCACTCTTTTTTCCAAAACATTTCAACTCTTTCTGGAACCTTTGGCACACCTCTCGGACGCATTATATATGAAATAACACTAATTATGAGAAGTATGGTTTATTATATTTGCTTAAGGTTTCTATAATATAAATGATTTTACTCCTATCATTTGGCATGTTTTTTTTGAAAATCTTTTACAAGTATGAAGTATTTTAGAGTTGTTGAGTCTCATATAAGTATAATATTGTGCTAATGCTTATACGTTGTAGATAAAAAGATGAGAATGTTGATGCGAACTTAACACGTGAAAAATGGATGTTCAAGAGGAAGTGTGTCTAAATTTATTTTGAAATTTTATCATTGTGAATTCAATGTTACACCCAAATGTATTTTCTTCTTCAAAGAAGTATATAACATGACTCCTTTATTTACAAAAATAGGGTTGCAAAATAAGTTCAATTTTGAAATTTTGTCAAATATTATTGTACTAATTCAAAATTTAACCAAAAATTATTAAAAAGATAATTCTTCCTAATTTAATGTAAAATGAACCTAAAAAATGCAAATGCCAATTTATGTTAAAATAAATCCTAAAATATTAAAAATAATTTAATTCTAATTTTTACGTTGCATAATTAATTATTTTAGTTATTGGGATTACTCAATTTGTGACAATCATTATTTCATCACTCATTTAGTTTATGACAGATCAATATAGCGTTAATTAATTATTTCATCACACATTTACATTATGACAGATCAATGTAGCATTAATTAATTAGAAACTGGTGAATTGCTATCAATTTATAAATTAATTATGAATTTTTATTAATGTATTAATTAAATAATTGCTAGTCAACCATAATCAGTCAATGAATTGATTTTGCACCAAATTAATCTTAACTGTTATTTTACTAAATAATTATTATTTAATCTTTTACCATTATTTATTAATCTATGTATTATTTTTTGTGGGAATGACAGTGAATATAAATCTTAGAACATGTTACTTAAAAGCAGTGACTTCATTACTATTTCATCAGTTATTTACTATTGTGCCAAGCAGTGTAGCATTAATTAGCCAGAAATTGATGAATTGTGCTCAATTTATAAAATAATTATGAATTTTATTAATTTATAAATTAATAAATTTATAATCAGCCATAATTGACCATTATTAAATTTACNATGCCGATCGTTTTCTCATTCGCACGACATCAAAACCTCGGTAAGAGAAGCACTCAACTCCTCTTCCTCCTCTTTATGCTCGCGTCGCATAGGACACCCACGATGCTTCCTCCTTTGGCTTCGACGCCTTCTGTTGTATGCAACGAAACCCTCGATCTTGACTCCAATGTTAACAAATGTCTTCTCCTTCCTTCTTCCACTCGAAGCTAATTGCCATTCTCCGTTTCAACAGTGCTGCCACTAGGGTTTCACACATAAGTTCTTCTTTTGCTGTCGTTCTTCTCCCTCGTCTTGCCTTCGCCTCTCTTTCACGCCTTCGATTTCTTCCCCGATTCAAAAGTGACGTCTGATACTTGGAGAACCCAATTGAGACGATGATTGGCTCGAACAAACATAGATCCAATAAAATTCATTTTCGTTTATTTCTTTGATTATATATATTACAGTTTCAGTAAAGCCTTTTGTCTTGTCTCATTTTTTTTTCCCGTAAAAGTTTCAACTCTTTCTAGAACCTTGTGGCAGACATCTTTGAGAGACATTGTAAATAAATAATACTATATGAAAGGTATGGTTTATTATATTTACTTTAAGGTTTCTATAATATAATATTATAATTTCACTCATACCATCTATCAGACAAAACTATGAACACGGATACAGCAAGTGTCTCATGTGTCATGTTAGGCACATGAACTCAGTTCACTTTAGAACATTGTTCCGGTCAAGCCTTTTGTCTTGTCTCACTCCTTTTTCCAAAACATTTCAACTCTTTCTGGAACCTTTGGCACACCTCTCGGACACATTATACATGAAATAACACTAATTATGAGAAGTATGGTTTATTATATTTGATTTAAGGTTTCTATAATATAAATGATTTTACTACTATCATTTGACATGTTTTTTTTGAAAATCTTTTACAAGTATGAAGTATTTTAGAGTTGTTAAGTTTCATATAAGTATAATATTGTGCTCATTCTTATACGTTGTAGATAAAAAGATAAGAATGCTGATGCGAATTTGACACGTGAAAAATGGATGTTCAAGAGGAAGTGTGTCTAAAGTTATTTTGAAATTTTATCATTGTGAATTCAATGTTACACCCAAATGTATTTTCTTCTTCAAAGAAGTATATAACATGACTCCTTTATTTACAAAAAATAAGGTTGCAAAATAAGTTCAATTTTGAAATTTTGTCTATATTATTGTATTAATTCAAAATTTAACCAAAAATTTTTAAAAAGATAATTCTTCCTAATTTAATGTAAAATGAACCTAAAAAATGCAAATGCCAATTTATGTTAAAATACATCCTAAAATATTAAAAATAATTTAATTCTACTTCTTACGTTGCATAATTAATTATTTTAGTTATTGGGATTACTCAATTTGTGACGATCATTATTTCATCACTCATTTAGTTTATGACAGATCAATATAGCATTAATTAATTATTTCATCACACATTTACATTATGACAGATCAATGTAGCATTAATTAATTAGAAACTGGTGAATTGCTATCAATTTATAAATTAATTATGAATTTTTATTAATGTATTAATTAAATAATTGCTAGTCAACCATAATCAGTCAATGAATTGATTTTGCACCAAATTAATCTTAAATGTTATTTTACTAAATAGTTATTTTTTAATCCTTTACCATTATTTATTAATCTATGTATTATTTTTTGTGGGAATGACGGTGAATATAAATCTTAAAACATGTTACTTAAACCAGAGACTTCATTACTATTTTATCAGTTATTTACTATTGTGCCAAGCAGTGTAGCATTAATTAGCCAGAAATTGATGAATTGTGCTCAATTTATAAAATAATTATGAATTTTATTAATTTATAAATAAATAAATTTATAATCAGCCATAATTGACCAATAGATTTATTTTTGCACGAATTAATCTTAAATAGCATCATTGCTAATATTGTTAATGTTTAATTCATTGAACATTGTTAGTTAATCTATGTTTTTGTAGGGTGGGAATGTTGAGCAATAAATCCTAAGCACATCACTTGAACTCTTGACCTTGGAAAAATAACCTTCTCTTTTAACCACTAGGCCACACATACTTTCACTCTATGTAATTTATTTGTTGTCAAGACAACTTTTACACTTCGTCTGCTTACATAGTTTTGTTTTATTGTTGTCTTATTGCATTAGAGCCAAATTTGCATTTAGTTGAAATAGTTTTAAACTATACCCATAAGATGGAGAGGTTTAACGCTGATTGCATATATTAACTATCAAATGATTTTTCATCGTTAAAGCCAAATAATTTACAGTTTGGAGGATTAACTGTATTACAAAAATCTAATTTATATAATTTTTTAACCTCCTTGCCCCACAGGTGGTTGCCAATGATGAGAGCATAGGCATGAGCAGTAGCAACATATGCGCACCAGTATTTGACCTGGATTGTTGTCTGCAAGGATTAATGTGCCAAAATGCTAATCTGAGGCATAATTTTATTTTTATTTTATAATTTTTAAAATTTTAACTTTAAAATCAAGGCCTGACCTTGTACTAGATATCATTGATGAGTCAATTATAAATGAATTTCTTACTTCATTCTATATTGAAGTAGTAGCATTAGATGTATCACGAAATATATTCTTTCCAGTAATATATATATATATATATATATATTATAATGCACAGAAAAATGTGTTCACATGAATATTGAGGCAGTACGACAGCCTAAGAAAGAATGACATGACAAGGTTGGAGCACCGAAAAACGATCAGGGGACCTAGGAAAATGATTAACTCATGCTAGCCAAAGTTCATCCAAATCGACCCAAAGATACACTCCCATATGACATCCTCTACTTGCGGGTACAAGTCTACTAAGCTGACAAGAATTCTCTTGACAGAAATTGAAGACTGACGACTGGCCTGACTCATCCGCTCAACTAATATTAGTCGGTCAGATCAATCTCGCCGATTGTTTTTAAAAATCCAATCAGTCACTTAGATTTGAAGGACAGATCGACCGATAGTCCCCATCCAGAAGATCGATCGACATCACTAATCAATTCACCTCTTTGGTCCTAGTCGACCGAGCCAAAGAACGGCAAGACCCTGGGCCTAAATGTAATTTTCTTTCATCGCTTTCCCTCTCCTATAAATAGATGGGTCTTTTCATGCAATAGAACTTTTGGCCTCTCCCTTCTCTTATATATCTTCTTACAAGAAGAGACTTTAGGCTCTTCACTCTGTCCGTGTACTAAAATATTTGAATATAAAAAAGAGGTCACAAGTGCTCGAGAATATCCCATTTTGCTCCAGAGAGGCAAGTCGTTATGCACTCCTCTTTCTTTCTCTCTCTCTCTCTCTCTCTATCTTTCTCTCCTTTTCTCTTGGTTCAGACGCTCGAATCACATGTGTGTCTTTCAAATTAATTCGGATTGAACATTCTGAAAGGTTCGGTGAACGTGGAACATACCACTAACAAGAAGAACAATACCAAGCAGAAAAAACTAGCCACAGACACTCCTAGCATGGAGTACATCAAGGAGTTTATGTAGCAGTAGATTCAGGAGCCAAAAAATCACGTTTTAGTCCTATATTCAGAGGCTTTGGCTTGGAGTTGACAATCAAATTGAAACGTACAACCGACTCCTCACGGTCGGGAAACCCCACTTACGGGAAGCCGACCAATGACACTTGGCAACACTTTACTGATCCTGGCTGACTGACGTCATTCCAGGCATAGGCTTCCCACTAAGAATACTATCAACAAGAACTTGTTGAGGGCTAACCGAAGGAACTTGAACTGAGGTTCAACCTTTTGCATGATACCAACAAATGGATCAGATCCAATACCTCACCCGACACCCGACTTTGCCATAAAAAAAAAATTATCATTTCAAACATTCTATAAGTTACGTAACTTTTTCTAACATGTTCCTAGGTTAAATTGATACTCGCGGATCTCAAAGACTTCATGTTCCGCGACAAATAGTCAACGCTCGGGAAACTCAAAGCCGAGTAGCAAGGTTGATAGTGACGCCAAAGCCGTTTGGTTAGCAAAATACTTAAGAAATGACCAATAATGTTCTCACATCGTAAACTTTGATCTCCAAACTTAAATTGGATAAAGCTTTGGAGGTGCTTCCCAGCTTAGTAGCGACAATCTCCGCGAAGGATGCAACACAAATCACTCTAATAACGAGTCTTGGCGGTTAATCCTGCAAAAATTGTGATAAAATCCACTTAATAATCCTGTCACAAGGGGTATCCCGTCCAAAGAGGAAATCTGACCAAGTAACCGAGACCTGAAAAGTGTAAGACACAAGTTAGACATCAATAACAAAAATCGATAACGACACAAGCTGTATGAGCGGTTCAAATTACAAAAAATACGACAACGACGCAGGATGCCCGATCGGTATAATTTCGAAGCATGACCAACAATGATAACTAAGGTCCAATCGACAAGCTGCATATCTCTAAACTCGACATGGATAAAGCTCAAGGTGCTTCTCTTCTCAGTAGCGGCAAGTTCCACGAAAGATACTTCGCAAATCTCCCCAATAGCGAGTCTCAACAGTTTTCCCTGCAAGGACAATGTCAAGATCCGCTGCCCGATGAAAGGTGCGGCTCGACTGAGGCAACGATCTGAGCCGAGCAAAAGAATTATAGGTTGTATAAGACTTGTGATGAACGGTTAATACAAATCAAAGTCAATAGTCAAAACATCTCCAAACTAATCGTTTTACCATGCACAACATCGCCAACAATCAAGCAGTAAAGTAAATGCAGTAAAGGTAAAATGATAGGTATAAATATGACAAAAAAGTTTTCATTATAAAAAAAGTTATATAAGTTTTTCTACATAACTATTCATTTCAAACGGCTACCACCAAGCAAAACAAAGTTTTCTAAGTGCAAAAAAAAAAGAGAAGTCTAAGGAGTAGTTGATCCACCGTCACTTCCGCCTCTTTATCCTGCTGCTTGAGTGGATTTGCCACTCTTCCTTAGGGTTGGAAAGAACGGTGGAGAACAACCCCATGTCAACTCACTTAGTATCAACCAAGCCTTCATTGACTAAGCGATTGGAAACCAAATCGATGCACCAACCTTAAGTTTCTTGGAGAGCCTCTTGACGTGCTCATCGGCAGACACCTTCGTCATTGCCACTTTAAGCTTATACTTTTTTTTTCCAGTGCCACGACCGTTTACTCGTGCTCCCTAGACTCTCTCTTCTGGCTGTCAGTGGAAAACTTCAGCATTTTCTCCGTCCAGATAGCTCTCTGTTCTGCGTCTTATTTTTGGGCAACCGCCTCGGCCATCCTTTACTTAGTGACTGCTTTCTTCTCCTCCATCTGGTGGAAGGCCTTCGCCAAAGAGTGGGCGACTGAAATCTATGTCTCCTCCCATACTAAACATCTGCTTGAAGAAATTGGAGCGGACCACCTCTGTCAAGAGATAAGGATAATTCGCCACCGCGAGCGTTTCCATGTACCAATCAATCTCGATATCCACCAACAATGAAGCATGCCCGACAATGACAACTAATGTTCGACTAAAAAGCAACATAAGACCAGGAACGCCAAGCATCAAAAAGCCAATGTCTCTAAAGTCGACTTGGAGAAAGTTCTGGAGGTGGTTCTCTGCCCAGTAGCGATAATTTTTGCGAAAGGTGCAGTGCAAATTACCATAGTAGCGAGTCTCGACGGTTACCTCCGCGAATGCAACACAATATCCACTTAAGACCTAGTGAAAGATGCGGCCCGATCAAGGCTACGATCCTACCGAACAAATGAGACGCGGGCGATATAAGACTTGTGTCTAATGGTTAATACAAATCAAAATATGCAAAACATCTCAAAACCAATCGTTTTTTAATACACAACGTCGCCAACAATCAAGCAGTAAAGTAAAATGAAATAAAGATAAAGCATCATGTATAAAAACAACAAAAAGTTTCCGTTGTCAACAATTTATATTTTTCTACACGACTATACAATTTTATTGATTACAGCCGAGTAAAACAAAATTTTCTTCCTAAGTATATGAAAAAAAAAGATTAGTTTAAGAAGCAATTGATCTGCTGTCACTGTCGCCTCCTTTGGCCGCTCCCTCTGATTTTTCAGTCTTCCTCAGGGTTGGAAAGCCTCATATCAGCCCACTTGGGGCCAATGAAGGCTTCCTTGACTAAGCGGTCGGCAACCAAAGTGATGCTCAATTGAAGATGCTGGAAGAGGCCCTTGACGTGCTCATCGACAGGCACCATCTTTTCCATCATCGCTCTAAGCTCAGACTTTTCTTTTCCCAAGGCCGCGACGGTTTCCTCGTGCTTTCTTGTTCGACTTTCGACGGAGAACTTCAGCACTTTCTCTATTTGGATGGCTCTTTGATGTGCTTCTTGCTTATGGGCTATTGCCTCGACCATCTTTTACTCGGCAGTTGCCTTCTTTTTTTCCATCTGACAGAAGGCCTTTGCCTGACAGTGGTCGACCAACCGTGCCATCAGGTGGAATCAGTTGCTACTTTGACTGAATTCCACACCGAGCAGACCACTTTTGCCGGGAGACGAAGATATTTCGCCGCTGTGGGCATCTCCATGTACCAATCCATCTCTATATCCACCATGGCGAAAAGCCTAACGGAGATCAACTAAACTTTGTTATCGTCATCCATGGAAGGAACCCACCTCAGAGGAGAACCTTTCTTTCAAACCGAGGAGTAGGTGGGGAAACGTCCTCAACAGGAGTCTTCCCTCCTGGTGGGGAGTGCCTTCCTTCTGGCGGTCTGACTCGACATCGTCATTGGCCTGAGTACTAGAATCATATAGAGTAATGGGCAACAGTGGGCTTGCCTCGCCCCTCGACCCGTCGTTGATGAAGGGAACACCAAGCTGTTTGGCCATCTCGGCTCTGGCTGGAGATGCGTCATCCTCTTCCTCATTGCTCAGTCAGAAGAAACTCAATGTCTTGGGAGAGTCCTTCTATCGAACTCTGAAAATCCCAGCACTTGACAAGAAATCCTTCCGACCAGTTTGCAAGAGCTCTTTGAAAGATGCAAAAATGACCAAGTAATTTTCGAAGTGAAATAGAACCAAGCCCCATACCTTTAGTGTTTTGGCCCTCGTGAGGATTGACGATTCTGCGGTCAGGGAGTAGCAGTCGCCTATGGGCAGACAACTTGCACTCTCAGTTTCTTTCCAGCTGCTTTTGCTGCAACCTCCACTTGCCTCCAAAGTTCATTGGTAATGACCGCGAACTCCTCCGTCCACAAAACTTTGTTTAAGATGTTATGTTGGAGTTCAGGTAGTGATGTACCGACAACTCTCACCCCTCGATCATACCCTATACTCTCTTAGGGGTCCTGGAAGGTTCTTGATTATTTTGGGGGCGCTTGCAACGTGCCAGATTCCGATCCCCTAGCCTCCATGGCAGGAACCAATTAGAAACTTGAGCTTTCAGTTCTTGATTTTATTCTTAAGTCTCACAAGCCAAAGACTGGGGCTCGTCGATGACACCATATACCATCTCGACTGATCTTAAAGTTGAAGAAATAAGAAATGCAATCATTTAGCCACGGGATAATCAGTTGCTGGAGAAAGATGCCGAGGGTCATGATGATAACAACTGATTTTGCATCACATGTGCGGGAATTACACTGTAGCGGAGGATCCTCAACAGCTTTTTGTAGAATTGTCGACTCATTTCACATTTAAATTGGTTTCGGTAGAAGATTAGGTTTTTGCCATTTACACTGGCCGTTCAGTCACTACTTCCGACCGTCCTCAAAACTACCGACTGCCCATAAACAGAGGACTTTTGAATGTATTCCACTGGCACGCAGTCGATATCAAAATTTCCTTAAATAGAATGGAGCTGATGAGCTTTTGTGAATATTTGTGAGCCATGAAAGCAAGATGAAGAAAGAAAGAGATGACAGAAGAAATCAACAAAATGAACTCAAGAAGCTAGAACAGTCGTGCGAGGATTTCCTAAACTCTCATCCCTATTTATAGAAAATGGAAGGAAGTTAAATCGTCGCTGGGCAATGATGCCATTTACCACTCAAAATTGCGAAAAGGGAGTCAAATCAAACACAAATCGAGATATAAATATTTAAACTTTTATTTCATAAATAAAAATATTTTACATCTGCAGCTCGATGGTTACTTAAAAAAATATTTTAGAAAACTATTGGCAACCCCTTCAGCTAAGACAAATCCTCACTAAAGCAGGTGTTTGTTCAAAAATTTGCCCCATAGTCTAAACCTATATACTTCATCTATTTCAGCTTGTGCGAATGAGCACTAGCTTCGCCCGGAGAAATGAAACTTCTTCGCAGAGGGCGGCCTCCCGAGCACGGATGACAGCCACCTCTTTCTCCAGCTTTTCCAATCTATTCACTCGCTCAACCAGTCTCCCCTACCTGAGGAAATCTTTCTGCCTGGATGAGCGAATCTTCTATCTCACACTACTTTTGAGCTAGAAGATTACAATATTTTGGCCATCCTCGCTTGGGCCTTCCCTAGGAAACTCGGACAACTGCTCCCAGCCCGGCTTGGCGCGGAGCGCCCTTGGCAGACTCTCAGTCCGCCTTGGCAACTGGATCAACATCAACCTCCTCTAAAGGGTAGTCGAGGGTCACTGCTATGCTGATCGGGTCGTCTGCATCAAAAGACAATATAAAACAAGATCCGAAAAAAGAAAATTCACCCAACATGCATCCTCCATACCCATGATTCGTTCCCACTCTGAAGTGGTGAAAGAGAACCTTTTCTCATCAGTCTTCTATCCCTCTGCTGGAGGAGGATGGTCGGTGACAGATTGTGCACTTGGCGACACCAAAACACCAATAACTTCTTGCTTTGCTACCCTGGATGGTGGCGTTGGAGTCTGAGCAGGAGCCGACAGGTCGTTCCTTTAAACAACCATCTTACTCTACCCGAGACATCTTTCCCAGGCGACCTTCCTCCTCACAAGCCCTCTCTTTCGGGCCACCTTCTTTCCCCACACCTCATTGGGATGAGCGATGAGCGAGCTTGAGGACCCCACCTGATCTTCTAGATCGCGCATCCTCCGCTTCGTCACCAATAACTTATGCTTTTGATCAACTTTCGGGCGGGAGTCAGTTCCACGCCTCATATCTTTGAAAGCCCTCCAGTAAGCGGCTTTGTTGTACTTGTCATCAGCCTTGGAGGACGACTCATTCACCATGCTTGCGATCTAAGTTCAGACATACATGGCGAAGAAAATCAAAGGAAGATGGGAAAAAATGCCTCTTACTCCATATTTTTAAGAACCGCAGACGCGAAATTCAAGGGGAGTTCAATTTTTGCATTATTAAGTAATCATAAGTATTGTTCATTTTTTGCATTATTTTCTCTTGTTCTTATCAGAGATGTCACTTTCAAGAACTAATAGAATTAAATGACTAAATATGTACAAAATAAATATTAACACGAATATTAAGACAATCCGACAACTTAAGAAAGAATGATATGAAAAAGCTGGACCACCGAAAAACAACTTGAGGACCCAGGAAAATGCATTGGCTCAGCTAGCCAGTGTTCATCCGAATTGACCCAACGATACATGCCCATATGACATCCTCAGCTTGAGGTTACAAGTCTACTCAGCCAACAAGAATTCTCCAGCCAAGAATTGAAGACTGATGACCGACCCGACTCATCTTCCCGACTAATATTAGTCGACCTGATCAACTTAAGAAATCCAATTGATCGCCTAGATCTGAAGGATAGACCGACCAACGATCCCGATTCAGAAGGTCGACCGACAACACTGATTAATTCACCTTTTCAAACCCAGTCGATCGAGTCAGTAAACGACAAGATCTTGGGTCAATAGGGGTGTAATTAGTAGTACAACTAGTTCAACCCCTCATAAAGTGGGTTATAAGTGTAATTTTCCTTAATTTCTTCCCTTTTCTATAAACATAGGGGTCTTTTCATGTAATAGAACTTTTGTCCTCTCACTTTGCTCATGCATCTTCTAACAAGAAGGGACTTTAGTCTCTTCACCGTATTCATATATCAAAAATATTCAAATATATAAAAAGGATCAGAAAGGCCCGAAAATACCCCATTTTGTCCCAAGAGGCAAGTCACTCTGCACTCTTTTCTCTCTCTTTTTCCCTCTTTTTCTCCTATTCTCTTGATTCAAACACTTGAATCCCTTGGATATGCTTCCCGGACAAATTAAGATTCAACATATATATATTATAAATGCGCGCAATGCAATGCTCAAGACTTTTTTTTTTCAAAGCCCAAAGCGCAAAGGGAAGCGGGGCTTTTATTAACCAAAAAAATACTAATATGCCATTCGAAACTATTTATGTATTAATGTATTCATTAACAATTTAAAATATAAATTATGACTTAAAGTTGATATAAAATACAAAAAAAATGTAGCGCAATGCTTAGCTTCACGACAAATATTGAGGGTGAACCTGCAAATTAAAATTTCTAATAATTTCTAATAGTTTGTTACAATAATTAAAAAGTAAAAAAAATGTAAAAAGGAAAGAAAAAGCTACAAATTAACTTTAGCGCTTTGAAACACGCCTCAACGAAGCTAAGCGGACGTCACACACGTTTAATATATATATATATTTGCTTTCTTTGGAAAAATTTTGTAACCTTAACTGATTAAAATCTGATTGAATTCAATTTTGTCATGTATTTTACTGTTTAAATCGTCATTTTTCTAAAACATCAGCATTTAATCTTAATTAAATCTAATTATAATACTTGTTTCCTGTTATCTAATATTTCATGAAATTGACAAGTTCTAAGCATTTTTTGTCATTAGCAAAATTACCTTTCCCCCTGACCCCAAGATTCAGATCAATGCTGCAAAATGGGATCGACCTAAGCACCGTGGATGTGAGCTATGTTAGCGGTCGCTCATGGTATGTTGCTCATGCTAGAAAGTTTCAACCGTCTCTAGTCTAACTTATTCAACTAAAATGATGTCTAATTGTACTTTAAATTTGTTAGGTTTTTCCTGATTTTTTTGGAAAATTTCAATTTTATCTGTCACTCAGTTTATAAAAAAATTCTAACTTCACTCAAAATTTGCTAGGTATTTCTTGAATTTGTTTGGATTGAGGGGTCTGTTCAGCCTAATTCTGGGAGAAGAAAATGGTTTGCATCTTATACTTTTCTATTTATTTTCAAGGGGCGTTTACTTGCATTCCACATAATTCTTATGTATCTACATATCTCATACCTAAACATTCATATTTACACACATAGCACTCAAATCTTTGATTTCACATCAAAAATAGCACTATTAGCACTTTTTAAAGGTGAAATCCATCTTTTCATGCATAGGTTTAAAGTACCAAAGTGCTATGCATGTAAATATTAAAGTTTAGGTGAGAGATATATAATTACATGAGAATGGTGCGCTACATATGTAAATTTCCCCATTCTCAAATATGTAATTTCTAATCATTTACATAGAAGGATTAATACTTGCTTGATCTCCATAGCTATGGATGATACACAACGAATGATGCAGATGGGTGGTGGATTTGGTGTTGACCCCACAAAGGTAATGTTAACTTAAAAAAATTTTAGGATTTATGCTAGCATTTATATAATGAAAATAAAACTATACGATCCAGCTCTCTACTGAAATCTTTACATGTCCCAATCTTATATTTTCAAGGAAGATTTACATACCACTCAATTCCTATGTTTTTACATTTCTAACACCAAATCTTAAATTTTTACATATATGCCACCTCACCTATGCATGAAAATCTTTACTTCTAATGCTTTCAAAACCTTACATAATAAACTTACAAAAATGAATAAAATTTGCGTTTCTTTCAGAATTTGGGCGCGGAGAAAGACGGCATTGACATTATTCAACATGAATGGGCCCTCCCCAAAATGGAGCAAAAGGCAGAAATGGTCTTGAGAGAGTTAGTCAAATAACTTGTTTTTATAACCTTAGAGCTCTTCTTCTCCTCATTTTACAAGTATCAGTGTGTTCTTATGTTCATACTCAGCAGCTTTCCAGAAATTGATTGCTTTTCCAAATCTTAATGCGTTAAAAAGGCAAGGCAATGAATTTTTATAATATATTTCCATAAAACTTTGCTTTTATTTATTGAGATGCTTAATCAGACACTGACAAATGTTCACAATATTGCCTGATTACATCGAAATTTTCTATCATATGTTGTGAAATGTTAGAAGTTCCTTTTGCCTCAACCTTTCCTTTTAGCTTTACTTTTGTAATTGTGACAAATATTAATGGGATCAGTATAAGTTGGTATGCTCGAATTGGACCGAAGAGGTGAATAAATGACTCTTTGCCCAAATCTAACATATCATGAAAAGAATTATTTTGGTATGTCTTAAACAAAACACATGAGTTTGCTTTGAGATTAGTGTTATATGAATTTTGGTGATCGGCTAAAAGAAGCATTTGTTTCAAATCTGATTCAATGGTGCTCTATGTCCTCATTTGTTCTACTGGAAATATTGCGGTGAAGCAAATCCAATCCAATCAAATATTTTATCTTGGGTAGTGCATATAAAAATTCACTCAATAAACTTCAGCAATGCTAGTGAAGTACTAACCAAAGAAAGAAAACAAGTAATTTCATTCTCTAGCACAAAAATTGTATGGAAGATTCACATACATGCCACATAATTCCTATGTGTTTATATATCAAACTCCAAAACTTAATGTTACATTTATACCTAGGAATTATGTGGCATGTATGTAAATCTTCTACTATTCATTTTAATTTCTGAAGCCATCCTAGTGTATTTCTTTGCCTCAACTTTAATAAATGGCACACTAGTGTGTGTGTGAATTTATTTGTTTCTCAAGTATAACATTGGGATCATGAATATTCATATCTTAGAACTTTTATTATTAATTCTTGTTGGGTGCAGAAAAATTCACGACGATAGAGTGATAATTTATCACTTTAGCATTGTATGAAGATTCAATACGCAAATAAAAGAAAAATTGAGGGGGGGGGGTAACATAATTTTTGAAATGAAAAAAGCCCTGAAAAGTGAAAAATCATAGGGTCCAGTCCTGCCAAAGTATTCCATTAGAAAATTGAAAGTATAGATGTGCACTCTTCGTTAGAATTAGGGATGATATTATAAAAATTGACTATTAATGTTTAATAATTATAATATTTTGGGTATGATATCATAAATAACTTACAAGAATTGTGGTTGGTGGTTATGGCATTTATGGTTGGCCAAAGCAATTAGTGGTGGTGGATGACAGTGATCTTTAGTGGTTGACGACAAATTATGGTGGTCGGCGATGAACTTTGATGCCCAACAAACAACCACCATGAATTTAAGAGTTAAGCATTTGTAGTCAACTCATAATTTTGTTTTCTTCTCCCAAAGTAAGAACATAGAGGCCTATTTATAGTGTCTGAGAGAGGTATTTTGGTAAATTTGACTAGTCTCCCAAAACACTATTGGATGGTCCATATTGGTTCCCTTGATATGGAGTAATTTTTTCAACAAGTAAGCGCATGAATGATCTTAGGTCTGTTGGATTCTTCTTGTCGAGTTGCTTGATTTGACTATAAACATGCCAAATTTTGAGAACGTTTAACCTTCCAATTGATACACTAAAGCCTTTGTCTATACTTCAAATGTTTGATCTGGGCTTATCTGGACTGAGAGTGGATCACTTTCATCATCATTAAGTTCATCTTGTGAAGACATTCAACTTGATTATAATAAAGTTGGAGCAGAGATAATCTTGAATTTGAATTTGAAATATTTCTTGTTCAAAATGCATCGAGATTCAAGACCAATGATAAAAAACTGTAGTTGACACATTCTAATTATGTAAAGTATTCCACTTATCGTTGTCTTTTATTCAAGTCGAAAAACATATGCATTTTATTGTACCATTCACTCTTATACTCAGACATTCAAATTTCTAGTGGGCTTTGGCATTGAAGGGCAATTAAGATGACTTCTCATTTTCTAATCCAAGCTTCGCAAGCATCTCTGCAATCGTTCTCTCCCTTTAGATTCTATAGGTGAATTGTTGATTCTTCTCCTACATTATATATTGAAGGGAACAAGTGATGGTCGACTCTAAATTCTTCTAAAAGTTGGAAAATGATTGTGACATTCTTGAAGGCCTCCTTCATTAACTTGGCCCTTTCTCGAAAAAATTAAGAAGCAATTTCTATGGCACACCATGACACTATTCAACATAAAATTTGCATATTTGAGCCCTTATGTTGTGGCTATAACGATTATAATTATAAGCATCGAAGTAGCTTCTAGTACTTTAATAGTTTAAAATATGTTTTGTCACCACCCTGGATTGAACTTTTTATTTAAATACGTTTTAAGTACTTTAATATTCTAAATTTTGAAATATGATATAAAAGTTGGCGATTTTTAAAGGATAAAGCCTTGTCATCCATTTTCAATGTTCAAAATAAATGAGAAAATCATACACACAATGATTTACAAACTCCCAAGAATTGCTCGGGTTCAAGTTCCCCAAGTGTTGGCTAGACATTGAAGTGCATGAACTCCTTGAGTTTCTCGAATGTTTTTTGAACATGAGATTATGTACATAGTCAACCGAATCGTTTTTAATATTTCTTTAGTGTAAAAATTTACAAATTGGAAAAATAAAACTCCTTTTTTAAATATTGGGCTTTGCTACAAGTTGTTTTGTTTAAGGAAATTTATTTTTGAGATTATCTTCGCTGCATGTTCGAGGGACTCCCTTCTCAGTGTAGGTTTTGAGCTTGTAGGCTCCAGGGGTGACCTTTGGTCGATAATGAACGGGTTAGTCCATATTTGGTCCAGCTTGTTGATTGACTATCCACAAGAAGTTGGATCGGCCATCTTTAGTACTAGATCACCAACAACAAAAGAATTCTCACAAATATGCTTGTTGTAGTAATGAGCCGTTCTCATCTTAACTTCTTTTTTTTTTTATCAAAAGGTTGAGTTGGTCCAATTCTCTAATTCTAAATTGAGCGTAAGCATCACCCTTTCATTGTTTGCTTTCTGTCAGTCGGTCAGATCTTTTTCATCGAACATTGAGGCTGACACAACCCTCTGACTGTGGTGGTTGTACTAGACCGCCAACATGGCTTCCATCCCATGCAATAACATAAAGGGAGCTTGCCCAATCTTTGTTGAAGAAGTCGTTCAGACCACCCGTAGGACCGATGGAAGGATATCAACCCAATTCTTCTTTATTCCTTCAAATTTTTTCCCTAGTAAATTAAGAATGATCTAGTTTGCATACTCTACTTGTCTATTAGTTCAAGGAAGTTGTACTACTGCAAAATTCACGTTAATCCCCTAACTTAGATATAAATTTTTAATTCCTTGGTCAACAAACTACGTCCCTCTGTCAGTAATGATGACCAACGACAATCCATATTAATAGCTGAGGTTCGACCATATGACGTTCCAGATGACTTTCACTTTAATTTAGGTGAGTGCCCTCACCTCGATTTTAAAAAGTAATAAACATTGATTAGGAGGAACTTGAGTTGACCCTTTGATAGTGGAAACAACCCAAGGATGTTGAGCCCCAGACAGTGAAATGCCATGAGCTGACGATCAGCTATCGTTTTGGTCTGGCTGGTGTTGTAATGATACACGCTTCTTGGATTAATCACACCTTTTGAAAAAAATTTTACATTTCTTAGGAGTGTTCACTATAAGTAACATTGTTATTGGACTCTGTGTGTCAGGATTTTCCCTCCATAGTGACTGTCACACTCTCCAGGGTATATTTTTTGGAGGATGTCTTTTGTCTTGTTCTCCACTATGCACCTCAAATAAAGAGAATTGACAGACTTTCAAAAAAGTTTGCCCTCTATTAGCAGGTATTGAGCCGCTTTGCATTTGACTCTTCTAGTGTTGGTGACTTTTTGAACAATCTTTCCAGTTTCCAAGTAGTGGACGTAGAGAGTCATTCAACTTTTTACTCCTTTGCTTTTCACATCAATTGCTTCAGTTTCTTCAATAATCTATAAGGATAGTCTTTGAGGCATTCCCTCCACCAAGCTGATGTTCTTAGATAGGAGATCAACCACTGAATTATTCTTCCTGGAAATGTGATCAATTTTGAAGTTGGCAAACATCAAGATCTTTACTTTAGCTCAACTTAGATATTTTTCTATCTTCTCATCTCTGTATTCAAATTCTCCTTTTACTTGATTCATCATCAGTTGTGAATATGACTTCACATGAAGATGTCAGACACTCATCTAATAAGCTAGACATAGGCTGACAATTAAGGGCCTCATACTCTGCCTAGTTTTTCATAAATTCAAATTGTATTGCAACTGAATGGTAGAGATGCTCTTTGATTATACAACTCAAAACAAGTCTCTGAGCATACTCCCATCTGACTGAAGACTCCATCAATGTGTAAGACCCAGGTTTAACAGTTGATAGTGGATCCTTCGTTCGACCTGCATGACTCAGAAAAATCACAAAAAATTTAGCTAATGCTTGCGCCTTGATTGCGGTTTATGGGACGTAGGAGGTTAAATTCACTTAGCTCCATCGCCCATTTAAGAAGCTGATTGGAATGGTCCAGCTGAGTGAATGGATTTTAGTGGGTGGTCGGTGATGAATCAGATCAGATTCATCTTGAGGTAGGTCGGAGCCTGCCAGCGGAAACAATTTGAGCAAAAGTTAGTTTTTTCTATAATTGGATTCCTGCTATCGGAACCTTTTAAGACTCAACTGGTGTATTAAACTGAATTTTTTCCTCAGCTCTTCGCAAACTAGCGTTGAGCGGATGCTTCAGGTCCAACTCCCAATTATAAAGAGAGTTCTTCATCTGGTTTTGGACTTTGGGTAGTGGCAGTGATTCTAAGGAATCTTTCAGCTTCATAAAAGCTCGCTCGCAGTCATCATACCATTTAAAGTTTTTTGTTTTTCTTAGCATTTTGAAGAACAGTGCACACTTGTCGCCTGACTTGGAACTAAACCAGCTCATGACAGTAATTTGGTCGATCAGCTTCTGCACTTCTTTCGTGTTCCAAGGAGAAGACATGTTCAACAATACATTTACTTTCTCTGGATTGGCCTTTATGCCTTCGTGTGTTATGATATAATCGAGAAATTTGCCCGTTGACACTTCGAAGGTGTACTTTAATGGATTTAACATCATGTTATATTTCTTAAGGGTTGTGAATGTTTCTTTTAGGTCATTTATGTGTTGTTCGACTGATTGAATCTTAAGTAAAACATCACCCTTAAACATTTCAATGTTTTTAACCTTTTATTTAAAAAATATTTCATCCATGAGGTCCTGGTAAGTAGCCTTAGCTTTTTTATGCTAAAAAAGTATTAAATTGTAACAATATAATCCCTCACTAGTGATAATGGTCGTCTTCTCTGCATCGGTCGGGTGCATCCTTATCTAGTAGTAGTCTGAAAAAGAATCCTGAAAGCTCATTATTAAATGATTGACCATTGAGTCCACCAATGTGTCGATTCTCAGCAGGGGTTAGTTATCCCTTAGCTAGGTAGTGTTCATGTTGGTGAAGTGCACACATATCCTTCACTTACCGTTTGCTTTCTGCACAATTATCATGTTGGAGGCCTACGTGGGGTACTGCACCTCTTGGAAGTAGCTGACTTCTTTTCAGCTTATGCACCTCCTCTCAAATTAGTTCGTTCAGAGTCACTATTAAAGACCTTTTCTTCTGCTTTATTGGTCGATCACTTCAAATAACATTCAATCAGTGGTAGGTAGCATAAAAAAATATCCAGGACAACGCTGCTACTGACCAAGCAAAGACATTCTGATGTTCCTAAAGAGTTTGTACAAGCAAGCCTTTAAGCTCTGCATCAAAATTCTTACTTATTAGAAAAAAAATTTACAGGGCTCTCTGTCAGATATAGAGATTTCAAGAGTTGTCTTGCTAGTTTCGAGACTCCCTTCACATCGGTGTTGGAGATCGAGCAACTCTTTCTCTACACTTCAGACCACTTAGAGATAGCAAATTCAAACTGCTCTAGATTCTCTCGAATAATGCCAATATATCTATCCCCCAAAAACTTCACCGCTACATAGTAAGTTGAGGCCTGGCCTTGTAGTCATTCAACAGCCGACCGAATATGGCATTGTAAGTTTGCAGTGAATCTAACACCAAAAAGTCCTCCATGTAGGTGGACTACTTCTCAGATTCTCCCCAAATGATTGATAATGTGATTACTCCTAATTTCTTCTTTTTCTTACTAGAGAAGCAATAAAGTGGGTCGAACAGTGCCACCATTCAATTAGTTGGGAGGTTCATCTTGTCGAACATTGACTTGAACATATGTTCACGGAGCGTCCAGTCTCAACCAAATTACTACCTATCTAGTAATTGCCTGTCATTGTTGTAACGAAGATAGCATCATTGTAAGGATTTCTCCTTTAGGGCAAGTCTGCGTCTGTGAAAGTGATCACATGGATGGGTACCGCGCTTTGGAGCGAAAGTGGCATCACACAGTTCTCCTGACTAAGCCTTTTCTAGCTAGCTCGTAGGAGTGAATCTCCACCTCCACCAAAAATAGCTGACACTGCCCCAACAATGTGGATGACATTTGCTCGGACTGGCTCATCCGAGATTTATTCTATTGGGGCCTTCATATGCCTTTGGGTAGCTACTCTCAGTGCCACAAATTCTTTGAGCTTTCCACATCTTATCAACTCATCAACCAGGCTTCAAAGGTGTCTGCATCCTTTTTTCAATATTCATTATTTCTATGGTAGGCAAAATTTTTTTTTCTCTCAGAGAAAAGCTTTAACTCTTATCGGTGGTGCCTTCTTGAAGTACTTATTTTGAATGGCCTCCACGAGCTTCTCCATCGATACTCTCTGAAGAGTAGTTTTTGGAGTCTCATGATCATTCAACAATTTTTCATAATAACGAACCAGACATCAATCAGGGTATCGTGTCTGACCTTCTCGATTGTGGTTCCAGTTGTCCCCATGTAGTTCTATGGCATCGATGATCTTCATATCACAGATGAACAGAGGGATGCTGGTCTTCCCTTTGTCTCCATCTGTCTTCTCTGGGGGCCCTCTTTTACAGACGACAGGTGACTGACTCTACTCTAGAGGAAGCATGGTGGAGTTGTACTCTATGATCGAAATATGATTGTTGTCTAATTCTAAACAATTTGTCTTAGTTTTTCGTTGCTGGAGACCCAAAACATAGCAGAAGGGTCCCTCCTTAAGCCCCTGAGCGAGGGCGGCCTATGCTATAGAGGGTTCTAGGTCGCACACCTCAAATATCTTCTTCTAGAATTATGCCACGAATGATCAAAGGTTTTCATGTTGCTCTTGCTTGATCTATAGCAGGGCTTGTGAAATCTTCTACAACTTCCAGACACTAGCAAATTATGTCATTAAACATCCTCTTAAAATTGATGAATGAAGTGGTTACTCCATCTGGTAATCCATTGAACCACCTGTGGGCTGACTCTCTCATCACGGTGAAAAATAGATTGCACTTCAGAGCATCAGTAATCCTCAACAAATAGATGTTCGTCAAAAGGGTATGATCAACTAGTTCAATCAGATCACTGTATGATTTCAACGATGGTATCTTGAAATTCTCTGGTGATTCAACAATAAAAATACACCGAGAGAACTCAATATTAGGCTAGTAGGGGGCCTCAGTTTACCCAAACCAATGTCTGTCCATCAGTGCCGACATGGCACTGTCTTGATACAAGAATCTTTTGCTCTTTCTAGGTTTTGAATCTCCTTTCAGTCATTGCGTGTTGGCTCTTCCTACTGAGGGTTATGTCATAGGGACTTTGTTCTTTTCCCCTTGCCATAACTTCTAAAATAGTTTTTGTCATTCAATCCAGCATTTGATCCTCAACTCTTGGGTCTATTGATGCATAAACTCTCTTGTGCACTCTATATTAGCAATACCTCTTTATTGGGTCTCTTCTTCTTGTTGTTGGCATGCTCTACACTCATCACACTTTTTTAGAATGTTGAATTTGTCTGGGCTTCACACCTAATTAATAAAGCTTAAAATGAGAGAGAGAGAGAGAGAGAGAGAGAGAGAGAGAGAGAGAGAGAGCACATTAATGAACACAAGAATGAGGAGAATGTGTAACCTCTTATTCATGGAATGATCCCCTATTTGTTGACAAAGGAGACATACTATGTATAATTACACACTTACCCCTGATTTAATGAGACAATTATAGAGTATTTTGGGTATTTACATAAATGAGCCTGTGAATCGACTATCATATTGTTCAGTCGACAGAGATTAGAGGGTCTTGGTTCAACAATACTCGTTTGTCCAACTATGCTGAGTCGGGTCTGTCGATATGCTCCAGCTGATCTTCGGTTGCCCGAATTTTGCTCGGTTACCAGAGTCAACTAATTAACTATTTTGGTTCGGTTGTCGACCATCAACCTCTAGATGAGGAGCTTTTGTTGCTAAAATGAGATTAGACTGTCAAGCAAATGGTGAATCACCAAAATCTGATACGTAGCTCACCCTTTGACAAAAAGTCCTTTAGGCTATTCGTGGAGCATATCAGGGAAAGATCCGCGACCTCCTGATGAAGAGTCTCAGAGGCTGTAATGAAGCGACTACCAATATTGAGGCGAGAGTTTTGTTGAGGCCTTCTCTCGACTTGATGGATCTTAGTCATTGGCTTAGACAACCTCAATTCAACCGACTTCAACCCCCAATCTGAGAAATCTGCACTTAGTCAATCAAGTCATTTGATTTGTTGATGACCAAACTTTTTATCTTTCTTTTGTGAGCCATCTCTGGCCTTATTTTCATGTCTCTTAGTCCATTGGATTTTCTCGAGATTTATGCCGACACATTTCTAATTCCCAAGTTCGACCATAAATTTGTTAAAACCAAACCCCAAATAATCTTAAATATGACGCTAGATGTTATCTCACTGCGACCAAATGATTTTTTTTGTTTTTTTGTTTATTTTTGAATGACTATGACATTAAAGTTTTATAAGTATAAATATCAAAATTTACATAGATATGTAAATACAAAAGCATTGTGTCATATGTATGTAAATATTCTTAAAAGGTTTAGAAAATTAGAATTCTATTAGCTAAGTTTTCCATATAGTTTTAATGATGTTTTTCAATGACATCTTTTGGTAAGTAATCCGATCTCACGTTTTAAATGAATTGGGGAAATCATGCTAATTTAGATAGTAGTATCCAATGGCCATTTCTTATGCATAACTTCAATAAATTAACCACCTTTTTATTGCATTAATTGTTCTTTACCATTAAATGCGAAGTTAATTAATTTCAAATGCTATCCACGCTAACCATCATCGAAGACTTCAATCAAATTTTATATTACATTTATTTTAAAATAAATTAATTTTAGGAAGATTTACATACATACCTTTATGTATTTAATTATATAATATCAAAACTTTAATTTTAGACATATATGCAAAAATGTATTAAAAGTAAAAATAGTGATATTTTTTATGTGCTATAAAATATTTAAATGATGTAAACATAAAAAGTAAAATTTAAATATTTGCATACATAAGACGTACGCAGAGTTGCGTATATATTAGGTTATTCGGAGGGTAAATGTATGTTACACTTAGGTTATACCTCTTGTAAGTCTTTCTGTAACGTGTGTGTAACCTACCTGTACCCTCTCAATAACCTAATATGTACACAACTCTGTGTACGTTAAGACGTACACAAATATTTTGTCTTTTTTGTATAAACAGAGTGAGATAAAATGCAATAATTAAACCGATCACAGATTACAATTATTTACAGTAACTAGAGCTGTCAAAAAAACTCGTTGTTTGTGAACAATTTGTGTTCAGTTCGTCAATGAGTTTGTGTTCGATTCGTTCGATAACTAAATGAGATGAACGTGAATAAAATTTTTTTGTTTGGTTAGTTAAACGAACCAAACACGAACAATGATGCGTTCGTTCGCGTTCGAATTGTTATTGTTCGAAATATAAAATAATTTAAAATAATTATATATAAAAAATTATATTTTATAAATTATAATATAATAAATTAATAATAATAATAATATATTAATATACTAAATTAGTAATATACTAATATGGATATTATATATTTATATAATATAAGTTATATAATTAATGTAATATATTATTTATATATATTAATATTAGGGATGTCAAACTGGCTCTTAGTTCGCCAACATCTCGTGTTCGGCTCGTTTGTTAAGAAACGAACACGAACAATGACTTCACGAACAATTCAAACACGAGCTTATTTCAAACGAACCGAACACAAACACAAGCTCTGTTCGTTCGTATTCGGTTCATTTACACCCCTAATGGTAACACTGTGCGGGTCGGGTCTTATCTAATTGGGCCAATTTTCCTAATCATCATAATTTTAGAGACGATAAAGCCCATTATTTATACAATGCAGACCGATTAGTGAAAATATTAATCCTAGCTATAAGGCCAACAACTCAACCCACCCATTCTAGCCTTCACGGGTTAAAGGATTTGGGTTAGACCTGATAATGACCCGACATGGCCGATATTATTTTAACCCGACCCGTCTGTTCAAATGGGTGGAAAATCTGATTGGAACTCAACTAGCCCATGATATGATGACATGACTAACCTGAGTCCAACCCAACCCACTAACTCATTTAACATATTTATGAATAAAAATATGATTCATAAATGTAAAATATAAAATCATTATAAAAGTCTACTCGTAAACTAACTTAATAAAGTTAAATATAAGAGATTCATATAATTTGCTAGTAGATTTGTGGGTCAATTTAACCTCTATCTAATAGTCATAGCTAAAATTTTTTAACTCAAACTCGGTTGAAAAAAGTAATTTATTTATTTACAGATCATTTAAATCCCGGCACATATTTTTCATGTATAAATTTATGGTATCAAAATATTATAAATATAAATATTAAAATGTAAGTGATGGAAATATGAATACTTAATGCATAAGAATTATGATGTGGCATGCATGTAATTTTTCTAAAATTTATATAATCAAAAGTTAAACTAAATTGTTTTAGATTAAACGTCTGTTTGGGGCAGCTGCAACTTATTGAATAATCTGCTGATAAGTTAGATGTGGTGACTATTACAAATTTTATTTCTTTTTGGAAAAGCCAGACCGCAACCAGAAAGCTGCTACCCCACCTAGATAGGTGCAGTGTAAAAACACTACGACACCAAATAAGCTGTCCCAAAGAGATCATAAGTTCGTATGAAACTATATCATGGTGTCATTTATAGCCAGGCTCACGTCCAATAATTAAAGCATAAAGTCAACAAATCAGGTCGAAAATTACGTAATTCTGCAAACTATTTAAATAATATAAAAATGTAAAAAATGAGACCAAATTCCATGAAGCCAAACCCGTCGTGGTTGCGAATCAAGGGCGGCTATAAGAGGGCAACATGTTCTGCTCATTACCTNTAAAGTCAACAAATCAGGTCGAAAATTACGTAATTCTGCAAACTATTTAAATAATATAAAAATGTAAAAAATCAGACCAAATTCCATGAGGCCAAACCCGTCGTGGTTGCGAATCAAGGGCGGCTATAAGAGGGCAACATGTTCTGCTCATTTCCTCGCACCGCCCCCGCGGTTCGGTTAAAAGAAAAAAAAAAAAAGAAATTTTTTGTTTCTTTTTTCGCTCCATATTTACTCAGATTTCTTCTTTACATCGCCTTCCGTCTCCGATTCACACGGAATCTGGTTACGAGGAGAAAGCATTGTGAAAAGAAGGTGAATTGGAGTGGGAAGCAAGGAAGGAACGGAGGAGAGNGGAATCTGGTTACGAGGAGAAAGCATTGTGAAAAGAAGGTGAATTGGAGTGGGAAGCAAGGAAGGAACGGAGAAATTGTGATTTTTAGTTCCATCGCGGCTGAGTGGAGTGGTGTTTGGATCATCGTTTTCTTGATTTGCATTCGTTTTCCAGTTTCTGCGATCTGAAATCGTCTTTGGAAGGAGGGTTTCGATCAGGGTTTTGTNAATCTGGTTACGAGGAGAAAGCATTGTGAAAAGAAGGTGAATTGGAGTGGGAAGCAAGGAAGGAACGGAGGAAGGACGGAGAAATTGTGATTTTTAGTTCCATCGCGGCTGAGTGGAGTGGTGTTTGGATCATTGTTTTCTTGATTTGCATTCGTTTTCCAGTTTTGGCGATCTGAAATCGTCTTTGGAAGGAGGGTTTCGATCAGGGTTTTGTTGTGTGGAAAGAGAGATTGGGTGATAGACATGGCCGGATTTGTTGGGGTGGTTGTGTCTGATCCGTGGCTTCAGAGTCAGTTTACGCAGGTGGAACTGCGAAGCCTCAAAGCCAAAGTAAGCAATCCCAACCAATGATCTTCATCCAGCTCTGAAAATTGAATGTTTCTTCTTATTGGTTTGTTGAATTGATTGTTTGCGTTGAATGTTCTGGGATCGGATAGTACATATATGTAAAGAGGGAGCATGGTCATGTCAGAGTAAGAGATTTGCCGCCTGCCATGGCGAAAGTCAAGAGCATCAAGGATTTGTTCACTAAAGAGGAGATTTCTTCCATCTTAGAAGAGTCTTATCCGGACACTGAGCAAGAGATTGAGTTCGAGCAATTTCTCCGGGTATTGAATTGAATTGTTTCGTATCTTCAGATTCGTTTTCTGTTTCGTATGTTATCGTTCGAATCTTAGGGTTGATGGCTTAGAATTGCTGCTCAGGAATGTTTGAATGTGCAAGCAAAAGCAGCAGGGAAATTGGGAGGTTCGAAGAGTCCATCTTCATTCTTGAAGGCTTCCACTACCACACTTCTGCACACTATAAATGAATCAGAAAAAGCCTCTTATGTGGCTCATATAAACGCTTATCTTCGAGATGACCCATATTTGAAAACATATCTACCAAT
>JXCR01137151.1:55957-68326 GCA_002079205.1 Phalaenopsis hybrid cultivar | reverse complement strand
GTTTTTTAGTGTGTGCTTTCACATTATCTTTCAACACGCTGTCTAGGTCGTTTTTGTATTTTTTTTTCTAAATTTTTTATTGTGGTGTGACAGTTACGTGCCAATGGTCAATTTTTTATAACTTACACTATCAAGTCTTTGATTTCAGGATGGAGAGGCGTATGCATACCTTCTGAATGTTCTTTCCCCTGAGCATTGTTCTCCTGACACTTTAGATGCCAAGGATTCAACCGAAAGGGCAAAGCTTGTGCTTGACCACGCGGAGAAAATGGACTGTAAACGATACTTGACTCCAACAGATATTGTTGAAGGATCAACAAACCTCAATCTTGCTTTTGTTGCACAAATATTTCATCAGCGGTTAGAATGTTTGGTTCTTTAACATTTTTTCTCATATTATAATAAGTTGCTTCAACCTGTAACTATGTATGGAACTACCAATTTATTCACTTCTAGAGTTAAGTAGTACATAATTTGATTTTGAGCTGAAATTTTGCAGTTAAACAGACTTAAAGAACACATGCTAGCTGAAAAAGAGGTTTCATAGTACTTACCCCAAATAGTTGGGATAAGACTAATCATGATGATATTAATTATAAAAAATATTTAGAGGGGTATTAGTATTTTGTTAAAAAAGAAGCCTTTAGTGAATAAGGATTAACTTGACTCAGAAGTTTTGTTCTTTCTGCTACCACGTATAACATTCACGAGACATATTTGATAGGAATAGTTACTTTGAAATCACCTTTTTTGTGCTAACTCTTTTGAGTGTTGATCTTTTCATACTGCTCGTGTTAAAACTTTTACACTACTATTGTTTATTTTCATTTTTTTAATTTATTATATCTTCTTAGGAAGATTTACATACATATTGCTCAATTCGTATGTATCTACATATCTAATACCCCCCCAAAATTTAAATTTTAAATATACACCACCGTTACCTATGCATGAAAAGGTGTATTTCATTTTTTAAAAATTAAAAGGTGGTATTTATGATGTCTAATGAAAGATTTGGGTGATATAGACTTAAAGAGAAAGTGTAAGTGTTAGATATGTAAATACATAGGAATTGAGTGGTATGTATGTAAATGCCCCATTTTTTATTGCTTGATTGAACCTGAAGCTAAATTTAATTGTATTATTGGCAGGAATGGCCTTTCCACCAGCAGCAAAAAGATGTCCTTTGCAGAGATGATGCCTGAAGAAGTGCAAGCATCTAGAGAAGAAAGAGCGTTTAGGATGTGGATCAACAGTCTTGGAATTACTACTTTTGTCAATTGTGTATTCGAAGATCTCAGAAATGGGTAGGGATTTTTTCTAGCTTTTTTGGGGCAATTACATAAATAGCACTCCAAAACTTGCTATTTATAGAACGGCACTCTATATCATCCATTTTCTAAATTCCCACTCAAATTTTAGGGATTACATTTGCAGCACACAAGTCTTATGGATTTACCCATCTCACACCTAAAGTTTTATTTTTACACTTTATCTATGAATGAAAAGATGAATTTTACCATTAAAAAATGATAATGAGTGCTATTTTTCATATGGTACTTGGAAATATGAAAGCTTTGGTGTGAGAAAGGTCAATTCATAAGAATCCATTTCAAAATTCATGATAAAACCCCGACCCATATTTTTCCTTTTAATCAAATTGCTAATGGTTTGATTTCGGCATGTGTATATGCCTTGGTTTGATAGTTCAAAAAGTCATCTGGGTGATAGTTTTGTAATAGCAATGTTTCAACTGATATTTATGCAATTATACCTTTTTTTTATTGTTTGTCTGGATTTGGCGGAATGCAGCTGATTGATCATATATATATACTTCTACAGATGGGTTCTTTTGGAAGTACTTGACAAAGTGTCTCCAGGATCAGTTAACTGGAAGCATGCGTCAAAACCCCCCATAAAGATGCCGNTGCAATTATACCTTTTTTTTATTGTTTGTCTTGATTTGGCGGGATGCAGCTGATTGATCATATATATATATATACTTCTACAGATGGGTTCTTTTGGAAGTACTCGACAAAGTGTCTCCAGGATCAGTTAACTGGAAGCATGCGTCAAAACCCCCCATAAAGATGCCCTTTCGTAAGGTAGAGAATTGCAATCAAGTTGTGAGAATTGGAAAACAGCTGAAACTCTCTCTAGTTAATGTGGCAGGGAATGACATGGTTCAAGGAAATAAGAAGCTCATCTTAGGTGAGTTTTCTTAAATTCCACTGAAAGATACACATTTTTTATAGTTATTTACAAGTGGAATGTTCACTCATCTTATGTTTTCCTTTTTGCTTTAAAAGCNGAATTGCAATCAAGTTGTGAGAATTGGAAAACAGCTGAAACTCTCTCTAGTTAATGTGGCAGGGAATGACATTGTTCAAGGAAATAAGAAGCTCATCTTAGGTGAGTTTTCTTAAATTCCACTGAAAAATACACATTTTTTAGAGTATTTACAAGTGGAATGTTCACTCATCTTATGTTTTCCCTTTTTGCTTTAAAAGCATATTTTTGNAAGATGAACTTTCAGATAAGGGAACCTGATCCAGATAGGGATGACCAGAGCCTCTGCCTGGGGATCAAAACTAGAAGACCATTTTAGCATCTTCATCCCAATGTTTTCAAACCAGATCATACGCATAGCAAACAATCGAGTATAATCTTCGNAAGATGAACTTTCAGATAAGGGAACCTGATCCAGATAGGGATGACCAGAGCCTCTGCCTGGGGATCAAAACTGGAAGACCATTTTAGCATCTTCATCCCAACGTTTTCAAACCAGATCATACGCATAGCAAACAACCGAGTATAATCTTCCTCGTTCGCTAACTGAATCAAAATGTGCCTTCCATCCAACGGACCAATTTTCCACTCTCCCGTGAGCTTCATCAGCTCAAAGTGTTGTCTAAGAAAATCTAGCTTAGGAATATCATAAATGAACTTTCCGACCAGATGTAAACGACTAGAAGAGGCAAGTTCAACGTTCTCAGCATCAGTGAGGAAGAGAGCAAGCTTTCCCCCTTTCCGGCCGGGGCGGTGAACAAAAGAGTAGACAGAATCGAGCTCGAGATTTTCGTAGAAAATAAATGGGAAGTTAGGAACACCATCAGCGGTGACGCTGGCATAAGAGCGAGACCTCCGACTCGCCTCACCATGGCCGCCAGTCGTGATGGCGGCGAAAGAATGCACCATCACGAAGGATCACCCAAAACGCCATAGAAACGCAAACCGTAGCAGCAGAGACAGAGACATCACGTTCCTGCAAGGTATATATATATATATGTGTAGGTATATATATATATATATATATACACATATTTTTAAATGTTTTAATATTATGCACTTAATATTTTAATTAGGTTTTTAACATATATTTTATATGAAGAATTGAAATATTCATGACATAATAAAATTCAGAATTTATTTCCTTAAGCCATAAGCCATAAGTTATGCGGCCTTACGGAAAATAGAGAATAGTGCAAGGAACAATGCATCCGGTGAGCTAATGTATTTCTTCTGGTGGCTGATTGTACTAGTGATCCAGAAATTTCTCTGTTTCGTTACTAAATTGCATTGCATAGTTGGAAGAATTTTGAGCTAATTTGTATTTTCTTTGCATAATTGGAATAATTTTATCTTGCCATCATTTTCTGAAACAAAACAGTCCTTCTTACTACACCATTCCAACTACCAATATCATCCCTCTTGTTAACATTTTTATTTGAAATGATAATTGCAAAATATGTGACTCACACTCATAACCTTAAGAGAAATAATCTTTTCCATTACATAACTGGCCACGGTTCCTTTCACATATTGTTATCATATTACTGATGTGAATTTTTTTGGCATGTTCTCTCACTTTGTATTATTTCGTTATTCCTAATCCTTGTCTCCAACCAGGGATAGACTGGTTTTATTTATTTATTTATTGTCAAAACTTTGTTCCTTCTTCACAGTTTTTATTGTGAACATATGCAAGTATTCTATGAAATCTAATTGAAAGAATTGCATAAATACCATGCAATTCTTATGTTACATATCTAACACCTAAACTTCAAATTTTACATATATGCAACTTCAGCTATGCATGAAAAGGTATATTTCAATTTTTAAAAGTTAAAATGCTGGTATTTTTTTATGCGGCATTAAAAAATTGAATGATATAAATGTAAAAAAATAAAGTTTAGGTGTTAGATATGTATGTGCATAGGAATTGAGTGGTATGCATGTAAATGTCCCAATCTAATTTCTTTGGCCTTCCTAGGCTATATTTTACTTTTATTTCGTTTAATATGACTTGTATAAATTTACATTTCGGTTTCTTAAGACATGAAAGTAATAATGCACTTTTATGGGGCATTACTTCAGCTTTTTTGTGGCAATTGATGAGATTTGACATACTGCAATTGTTAAAGAACCTGAGATTCCATTCTCAAGGAAAGGAGATGACTGATTCTGACATACTAAATTGGGCAAATAGAAAAATCAAGAGCTCTGGCAGAACTACACAAATTGAAAGTTTTAAGGTACATAATTTTGGATATATCGCTTGCTATTTATCTACTGGTAATACTCTTTATTTACTTTTCTTTCCCAATTAGGATAAAAGCTTATCCAGTGGATTATTTTTCCTTGAATTACTAAGCTCTGTGGAACCAAGAGTTGTCAACTGGAACCTTGTAACAAAGGGTGCAAACGGTATGCTATTTATAAAGAAGCTTCAAAATTTTTTCCTATTTTTGTGATAATGCAAATTAAATGATATTTCAGATTAGATTCAATAAATTTTTTTCATTAAATTTAGATGATTTTTGTTCTCTTATTTATTATCTGATTCTCTTGCATTCTACAAAATGCAGATGATGAGAAAAAATTGAATGCTACATACATAATCAGTGTGGCTAGAAAGCTTGGTTGCTCTGTCTTTCTGTTGCCCGAAGATATAATGGAGGTAAATAACAATTTATTGATTATTTTTTGTCTTATTTTATGCATTGTTTTGTTTATTGAGCGTGAAGGATCCTGGTTTATTAACACCTTATTTTTTAACGGTCAAATAGCTTTAAAAGCAGACCCAAGCTCTTCTCTTCATCCGGTAGATTAAGGGTATATTTTGGGCAGCTATAGATTATTGATAATGTGCTAATAAGCAGCTGCCGAGATAAAATGTTGATCAGTAGCTGATCCGGATAAACTGGTTGTCTGTTTGGTTTGTGTGTTTAGAAACAACTAATTTGCAGCTGCTTCTGGATAAATGATCATTATGCCAATGTGCAGTAATGTTGTTAGCAACAGAACTGTCATAGCAAAATATTTGATACTTGAGAAACAAAAAATAATTCAGAATAGTAAAAAAAAAAAGATATAGACCTCACTTAACAATGTGTATCAAGAATCATTAAAAAAAGAAAAAAATAATAAAATTACAACTAAAATTATGATAATATTAATTTTTGATTGGAAAAAAAAAACACAGTTTACAAGCAATTTTGAACATGATTCAATTCAAACATAATTAATTTTGAACGAGCCGAACACGAGTTTGAAAAAATATAAACATATTATTGGAAGAGGAAATGTGAGGATAATCAAAAAGATAATAAATGAGCTGAGATTAAAATGAAGATAATAAAAAATTGGATTTAAATGCCAGGATAATCAAGAAAGGGGGCTCACATGAGGGTTTGTGTATGAGTGGTTGCACCAAAAAGTACACGGTAGATCTAAACAACCTTTTCTTCCAACTTGAGCTGCTCCAATTGTGTTACTATAAGTGTTCTCAGCTGGTGATCACCATCGTGGTGAGGAGAAAAAGTCAGAGACTACGGCGCAAATGATGCGGTAGAGGACGAGTCGATCGGAGAAGACTCCATGGATATCGATTCTGAGTCAACAAACGGAGCCTTGGATCTTTTCTTCTCCTTGTTGTGGCCTGCTGAGCTGAATGCGCTGAGAGGAGGACATGAATAGCTTGGAGGTTTTTGGGTGAAGAAAGCGCGACGACGAGGGCAAGGAGGTAAGTTCTTAACTCCAAACGCGGGTCACGGGGTTTGACCTGTGGCCGATGTTTAATACAAATTGAAACACACGTATCACAATATACATTCCGAACAGAGAAACCAAACACACGAGCTGTGTTTTCAAAACTTGTAAGCTTTAAATAAGCTGCGCCAAACGACCCCTAAGAAACACAATTTGGTGATGGATGTTTGGGTTTGTTGGGATATCCATAATATTTCATTTATGGGGCATTTACATACAGAGCACACAATTCTTATGTATTTACATATGTAACACCAAAAGGAAGATTTAACGTGAAAAAAACGATGATCAATGATTTACGGCAAAGAAAGATTTGAAAAAATTCATGAACTTGAAAAATCACGGAGCCACACCACATCAAAAAAATCACTATGAAATCGGGAGAACACACAAATGATCAATGATTTAGATTTGTAAAAAAGATACTGCTCGAATTTTTTAAAAAGAAATAGTTAGAGACCGGTAACAGCTTTTAAAAAGGTTATTTTACTGACATTCACTTTTACAAAATGTTGCAGTTCACTTTTACGAAATGATTCACCCACCCAAATGAATCGTCATCTTATAATCAGTGCTTTTGAAAATCCACTTGCATGCTGTCAATGCAGGTAAACACAAAGATGATCCTCGTCTTCACGGCCAGCATCATGTGCTGGAGCCTCCAACAAGCTTCTGAAGATTCCGAAACCTCGGAGGTTTCCACCGATGACTCGAGCTCTCTGAAAGCTCCCTCAGACGGCGAAGACTTCAGCAGTGTGGCTGCTGATATCTTCTCCAACCAAAACTTAGATGATGCTGCTTCAGACACTTCGCTTGTAGAGAACATCTCTTCCATTGGAGAAGAAATGGTTGCAGTCCCTCCAGCCAATGATTAGCTCCACTTCAAGCAGGAATATTGTTCAAAAACAAAATATACATAAGGTGCTCTTTTCTTGGTCATGGAAGGCTTTCAAGTAAGTTTGAATATGTAATTCTTTTTTTTTTTCTTTGAAGAGGGTAAGAGAGGGAGAATTGGTGGAGGTTTTGGGTGTGAAGAAAGAGGGTGATAAGCTTTTTATAGGCCCCCTTTCATTGTAGTTTCATTCTTTCATTACATGATCTTGTGTTAAATAAGAGGAGCTTGGTTAGGTGTTTCATAGTGTTGTGGGCATTGGGAATACTTGATGGGGAACTTCTGCAGATATTTTAGTAATGAGTAAAGGTGTAAACAATTGAAGCTTAAGATAGCTTTGCTTGTGTTTGAGCTTGGCTCACGTTTAAAGATTTTTGAAAATTTTGCCCATGCTTGATTTTTTTATAGGCTAATTTTGGCTTGTGTTTAGTTCAATTTTATGGAAATGGTTAGGAATATGGTATACATTTGCATAATTGTAGATGAAGATTATTATAGATTTGTGAGAACATGGTATAGGATTTTTCGATCGATGATGATGTTAAGGGTTCTAGGGAATGAAAGAGACTGATATAAGAAGCTAGGATTTTTAGTAAAGCCTTCTAGAGAGAGGAAANAAATAGCTTTAAAAGCAGACCCAAGCTCTTCTCTTCATCCGGTAGATTAAGGGTCTATTTTGGGCGGTTACTGATTATTGATAATTTGCTAATAAGTAGCTGACCCAGATAATCTGTCAAGATAAACTGTTGATCAGTAGCTAATCAGAATAAGCTGGTTGTCTGTTTGGTTTGTGTGTTTGAAAACAACTAATTTGCAGCTGTTTCTGGATAAATGACCATTCTGCCCCTGTACAGTAATGCTGTTAGCAACAGAATTGTCATAGCAAAATATTTGATACTTGAGAAACAAAAAATAATTCAGAACAGTAAAAAAAATAAGATACAGACCTCACTTAACAATGTGTGTCAAGAATCATTAAAAAAAGGGAAAAAAATTAAAATTACAACTAAAATTATGATAATATTAATTTTTGATCGGAAAAAAGACAGTTTACGAGCAATTTTGAACATAATCCAATTCAAACATAATTAATTTTGAACGAGTCAAACACGAGTTTGAAAAAATGTGAACAAATTACTGGAAGAGGAAATTTGAGGATAATCAAGAAGATAATAAATGAGCTGAGATTAAAATGAAGAAAATAAAAAATAGGATTTAAATGCCAGGATAATCAAGAAAGGGGACTCACATGAGGGTTTGTGTGAGTGGTTGCACCAAAAAGTACACGGTAGATCTCGACAACCTTTTCTTCCAACTTGAGCTGCTCCAATTGTGTTACTGTAAGTGTTCTCAGCTAGTGATCGCTATCGGAGTGAGAAGAAAAAGTCGGAGACGACGGCGCAAATGATGCAGTAGAGGATGAGTCGATAGGAGAAGACTCCATGGATATCGATTCTAAGTCAACAAACGGAGCCTTGGATCTTTTCTTCTCCTTGTCGTGGCCTGCTGAGTTTAATGCGCTGAGAGGAGGACATGAATAGCTTGGAGGTTTTTGGGTGACGAAAGCGTGATGAGGGCAAGGAGGTAAGTTTTTAACTCCAAACACGGGCCGCAGGGTTCGACCCACGACCAACATTTAATACAAATTAAAACGCACGTATCACGATACACAATCCGAATGGAGAAACCAAACACATGAGCTGTGTTTTCAAAACTTGTAAGCTTTAAATAAGCTGCGCCAAATGACCCCTAAGAAACACAATTTGGTGATGGATGTTTGGGTTTGNAATGAAAATCATACTTGTTTCAGTAATCCTTTCATTTAATTAGGGAGGTGTGGCTACCTTTTGATGGTCCTTTGGATTGGCTTTGGTTTTGATTGGCTTTGGCCGTGAGCCCTTGTGCTTCGGGTGGCTTTTGGTTATATGCATTGGTAGTTGATCTTTCCTAAACTATAAGCTCTCTCAATTCTTTTGGGCCCTTTTATTATCCTAACCATGTGTTTCATTTGCTTGTGTCCTGAGTTGTTGTGGCTGTGGGCTTTGTTTGTGTCCTGGGCTGTTGTGGCTGTGGGCTGTTGCGGCTGTGGGCTGTTATGGCCGTGGGCTCTGTTTGTGTCCTGGGCTGTTGTGGCTGTGGGCTTTGNGAGAGAGAGAGAGAGAGAGAGAGAGAGAGAGAGAGAGAGAGAGCCATGTTTATCTCTAAGAGGAATGATCATTTTCCTTTTAAGAGAGAGAGAGAGAGAGAGAGAGAGAGAGAGAGAACCATGTTTATTTCTAAGAGGAATGATCATTTTCCTTTTAATTTAATGCTATTACCTATTTATGTTCAAATTAGTTTATTCACTTAATTTTTCTCTACAACACGAGCCGCATACTTCAACTTACATTTAAAATTATTTGATCGTCAGTCCATGCTTTTGCTCAGCGATCAGCACGTCTAATACATTCATCAAAACGCGGGCTTTGTACAATCAGATGATATTTCTAAGCTTAAATATAGGCTTTACAATTAGGTGAAACCCTCCTCTACTTTCCTTCTTTAGGACATTTCGAAGCTTTTAAAATTTTAAAAATAATAATAAATAATAAATTTATTCACTCATTTTAAATACAAAAAAAAAAAAAAACCCCTTGCGAAATTTGTCACATTTAAAATCAAGTTTAATGTCTCAAAATATCCAAACTATTAAATAATAGAGAGGAAATTTTTGTCAATCTACCCAAATTTTAGTGAAATATCTTAAGTTATTAGGGAGAAATATAGTATATTAGAAATTAGTCAAATTTCACATGCACTCATTTTAAAATAAATCAAACTACTTCATAGCCCAATCTTAATCAAAATATATTGAATTATTATGTCACGCCTGCCGCCTAGCCGCCTGCCCGCCCGCCCGCCTGCCTCTTGCCCGCTTGCCCACATATCTATACATATATAGATATATATGCATGTATGTATCCGTATATGTATGTACAACTCAAATCTTTAATATCACAAAAAAATATCACTATCACCAACTTTTTAAAAATAAAATATATCTTTTCATGCATAGGTTTTGACAATTAAGTGCTATTTAAAGCAATTTGCATACGTAAAATATAGAAATTGTGTGGAATATATGTAAATTTCTCAAAAAACAATAGCATACAGCTCACATCCTGTTCCACGACCCCAAATGTAGCAGCAGCAAGAATGGCAGAAGTACGTTTATCTCCTGGGCTGAGCGACAGACAACAAAAAACATGGTGGTTTTCAATACATATCACAAAACTGTCATCTATTTACACATCAAACATCTAATTTTTCATGTTTACTTATAAAAACAAACGTCTCAATCACATCAAACAAGTTACCGATAAATATTTTGCTAAAATGTTTTATTTCATGAAAATAAAATGTGTTATTTCATTAATAAGTCGTGTCCATCATGCCATGCTCAAAATTATGCGAATGAACTATTTTTCTCACATTTTTGGAGTGTCAGAATGAAGATCAATAAACATAATGCAAGCTATTTATTAAAGGAGAAGAGATAGTGAGATTAAAGACCTCTCTGCGCTGAGAAGCAAGCAAGAGATGAGAACTGAGAAGGGCTTTCACATCATTTATCCTCAAGAATTGCTGGGAGTATTTTACCAGTGCACGTGCCGAACCCTACTTTGTAGTCTGGCCCCTGAATTCACAGAGCAGAAATGATTTTCAGCTGCTCATAGATATTGTGTAGGTTTAGCTGTTTTCATGAAAATAATATGAATGTGATTATTATGCTACAAATTAGTATGTATTTTAAAGCATATTCATTTTCTTATGAAACTGTGCAAAGTTACCAACTTTGTAACATCAACCTTAATGATTACCTGTAAAGATGGAGTACATGGTCGGATCGAGATTCTAAAATTCTAACAAACAAAGCATAGGAAAAATCACTTAAAATTTGAAACAAAAACTCTTGAGAATCCCCTACATTTGTTTTGTTTGTTGGAATTATACTTTACTAGCGTCACTCGTCGTCCTCTCACTCGTCGTCATGGAATTATACTTTATTTTAAATTTCCCACACCTATTCAAAAAAGTTCAATATATTCTCTATAAACAACTTCTTCATGTGATTCATTTGAGACCTAGCGTCATTCGTCGTCCTCTCACTCCTTGGACTTGATTCATTTCTCTAATAAAGTTTTAGTATCAGTGGTAAGATATGCACAGATTCAATTGTCTTTACATGTTGCCATTAATTTAAGTTAAGCAAATAAGGGAATAATAATTTAGTTNAAATAGCTTTAAAAGCAGACCCAAGCTCTTCTCTTCATCCGGTAGATTAAGGGTCTATTTTGGGCGGTTACTAATTATTGATAATTTGCTAATAAGTAGCTGACCCAGATAATCTGCCAAGATAAACTGTTGATCAGTAGCTAATCAGAATAAGCTGGTTGTCTGTTTGGTTTGTGTGTTTGAAAACAACTAATTTGCAGCTGTTTCTGGATAAATGACCATTCTGCCCCTGTACAGTAATGCTGTTAGCAACAAAACTGTCATAGCAAAATATTTGATACTTGAGAAACAAAAAATAATTCACAACAGTAAAAAAAAATAAGATACAGACCTCACTTAACAATGTGTATCAAGAATCATTAAAAAAAGGAAAAAAAATTAAAATTACAACTAAAATTATGATAATATTAATTTTTGATCGGAAAAAAGACAGTTTACGAGCAATTTTGAACATGATCCAATTCAAACATAATTAATTTTGAACGAGCCGAACACGAGTTTGAAAAAATGTGAACAGATTGCTGGAAGAGGAAATTTGAGGATAATCAAGAAGATAATAAATGAGCTGAGATTAAAATGAAGAAAATAAAAAATAGGATTTAAATGCCAGGATAATCAAGAAAGGGGACTCACATGAGGGTTTGTGTGAGTGGTTGCACCAAAAAGTACACGGTAGATCTCGACAACCTTTTCTTCCAACTTGAGCTGCTCCAATTGTGTTATTGTAAGTGTTCTCAGCTAGTGATCGCTATCGGAGTGAGAAGAAAAAGTTGGAGACGACGGCGCTAATGATGCAGTAGAGGATGAGTCGATAGGAGAAGACTCCATGGATATCGATTCTAAGTCAACAAACGGAGCCTTGGATCTTTTCTTCTCCTTGTCGTGGCCTGCTGAGTTTAATGCGCTGAGAGGAGGACATGAATAGCTTGGAGGTTTTTGGGTGACGAAAGCGTGATGAGGGCAAGGAGGTAAGTTTTTAACTCCAAACACGGGCCGCAGGGTTCGACCCACGACCAACATTTAATACAAATTAAAACGCACGTATCACGATACACAATCCGAATGGAGAAACCAAACACATGAGCTGTGTTTTCAAAACTTGTAAGCTTTAAATAAGCTGCACCAAATGACCCCTAAGAAACACAATTTGG
>JXCR01137151.1:10429-28324 GCA_002079205.1 Phalaenopsis hybrid cultivar | reverse complement strand
GGGCGCCCAGATCTCCTCTATACTCTGTAACTTGACCAAATAGCTCAAACCTGATCCGCGTATCATCTTGACCATGGTTTTGACTGAGATCATGGTTCTACATAGGCTAGCATCTCCTCTCAACACCACATTCCTCTCCTCCACACTAATCTCCATAGTCATAGATTTCCAATCCACTCATCCCCCCAATCTTCTGTAGCCACTTCATCCCCATAATCACATCAATGCTTCCCAAGTCCAAGGGAAGGAAGTTCACCTTCTGTAGGCCTGTAGTGTCAATACAAAACCTCTGCAAATTCACCGACTTTTCTCCACTTTCCCCGTCTCCATTATGACCATAAAGCTTCCCATATCTACCAGCTTTAACCCCTGCTGATCCATAACCCAATTTGAGATGAAATTGTGAGTGGCCCCATTATCCACCAACACCACTACCAACTGCCCCCCGATCTGTCCCCTCACAATCATGGTTTGATTGGAGTAAATCCCACCATTGAGTTAAGGAAAACGTGTATGTGCTCCTCTTCCTCCATTTCTTTCTCTGATTGACGTGGGAGCTTACCTCGAAGGCGGTACTGTAGCTGCTACAATGCCACATGATTTTGCAATCACGGGAGACGGGCTGAAACAGTCTCATTTTCCTTTCTTATGCTTTCTTTCTTATAATCCTCCATTCGTTTTAGTCATTTCCTATATATGTGTTATATTAGCGTTTGAAATTCAGTTTTGGCTCAGATTTCTGTCAAGACAGCCGCCAGTGTCTGTTTCTCTTCGAGGGTTGTATCCAAAGGTTTGGGTGGTGCTCCGGCTATATCTCTCTCCCCGAGTTGATATTTATCTTCCATATCCCTTTCCACATCTTCTCCACGNCGCCAGTGTCTGTTTCTCTTCGAGGGTTGTATCCAAAGGTTTGGGTGGTGCTCCGGCTATATCTCTCTCCCCTAGTTGATATTTATCTTCCATATCCCTTTCCACATCTTCTCCACATTGCTCCCGACCGCCCTCCATTGTTGCAACCACCCCTCATTAGTCGCACCTTGCTGTTCTCCCAACAGTTTACCTAATTCAACAACTATCCTCACCGCCGCCACCCCAGATAGCCACTCTCTTGTCATCTTGCAGCTCCTCGCATCCTCCGTCACTTCCGCAGACATTTCCCTTCGCTGCAGCTGCTCTAAAACAACCTTTTCCTGCTGTTTTTTTGTTATTCCAACCACCCAACCATCTGTTCCTCTCTTTCCAGCTTGTTACGCTATATTATGGATCTGTGCCCCCCNTCCGTCACTTCCGCAGACATTTCCCTTCGCTGCAGCTGCTCTAAAACAACCTTTTCCTGCTGTTTTTTTGTTGTTCCAACCACCCAACCATCCGTTCCTCTCCTTCCAGCTTGCTACGCTATATTATGGATCTGTGCCCCCTGGGATCGATAAACCTTTTATCTTATTATCCAAAGAGATATGACTTTGGGTTATGGTTAGTTCAGATCCAATCAAGAATCCCAGATTCATNGGGATCGATAAACCTTTTATCTTATTATCCAAAGAGATATGACTTTGGGTTATGGTTAGTTCAGCTCCAATCAAGAATCCCAAGGGATCCCAAGAATCCTTCGAATACGTTCGTCTCAACCTTCAACTCTTCTTTCGAGATTCATCGATATTGAACAATTGAATGACCTTCTAAAATTTGTTCTACTTTTGGAAGACTTTGCATTATGTCACCAGATCTCGACATTTCATATATAAATGTAATTAATGAATCTCCTTCATAAAAGGTTTCCTCATAATGACCGTGGATAGTTGCTCCTGGAGTGACCAAGTAGGGCTTAGCTGATCTTATAACCAGGGAATCAACATGAACAATGAAAAATTGACCATATTTTTTTATGTGTGATACATATTTCAATAGATATGCATTTTCACATAGGAATTGTCAAAGACTAATTACTGTTCATGCCTCTTCACAAGAATCGTGATGGAGAAAACACCGATTCAAATGGAATGAATTCTAAATGAGGTTACTCCTCTCCTTTATTGTCGCCGTCCACACCCTTTGCCATCGCCCACCTTCCAGCCTTCACCAGCTCCTTGCTACTTCGTCGAAGGGCTAAACCCCCGCCAATCACCACCAATACCCCGAGATCCCACCGTAGTTTGATTATTTGTGTCATGTATGTTACCATTTTTTGATTTCCGAGTGTTGGGTTGTTATATTTTTCCTTTCAAGTCTGCTGATTGAAATCACTTAGTTGTTTTAAGTAATAATATTTGCTTTTTTCTATTATGATTTAACTTAACTTCGATATATTTGGTATTAGAGCTAGCCTAACCATACTCCTATCACAGGGTTTCCTAGCATCCTCCATAAACCAAATATTTTCTTTCCTGACACCAAATACTTTTTCTACTTCACAAATCCCAAACCTCAACCATGTCACCAAGAAAGATACATGCTAGACCTACCCGAAATTAGATACAGTAAGAGATTCGTCGCCTTCAATAGAGTCTGACATAGATTGATGATGGGACCCAAGGGGAGATAACCCTCTATCGGGATCTGAATAGTCGGAGGGGAGAAAGAGGAGAGGACTTGAATCCCTTCCATAGGGAGAACGAAGATGAAGAAGACAAGCCACAACGTTTCCATAGGGAGAATCTGAAGTCCATACAACATCGTGAGGAAAAAGAAAAGATTATTACCTAGTCCAAGATTAAGTGAAAGATGCAACATCAGTTCCTACCAACTTATTATAGACATAATGTTCGAACCCTAACTTCAGAAGTGGAAAGACCACATCATCGGGCGACCACCACATCTTACAAGCAGAGTTTAACCTCAGAATTTTACAGCCATAATACACCCATGAGAATATCCAAGCTGACCTTGTCAAAGGAAAAAGCTGGTTCAGAGTAGAAAACAGATGGAATCAATTCGCATTCCTAAATCCGTCCCAGTCAAGAAGTCTTCACGTGTTATAGGCTTGGGCATAGTGAATCAAATTACACAACCAGGAGAGTGATCATTTTCACTGATCAGAGAGAAATTGAAGAAATAAATGATGATCTAGGAAAAGATGAAGATTTGAGAGATGATTTTCAACTTCTAACCGACGAGGAGAAGCCAACTAAACGAGTTGAACCTAGGAGAGACTCCAATTAAGTTGACAATAATTGTTCTAAAATATAACGAGTCCGAAGTAATTGACATTTATGCAGAGTATAAGATGGTGGTGTTTAGAGCAAATATTTTGGAGAGTTTAAAAGAAGTATCAGTAGGACCGGTATTGGATGTCTAAAAGAGCCATGAGTTTGAAAAACTGATATTAGAGATGGGGCAATCTCATATAAGAGAATTTTAGACTTCTCAGAAATATAGCCTACTTCATGAGTTGCCTCTGCTGAAGAAGATCAAATATGTCTGAGATGAGACTCTTTTGCGTCTCTCCCATAAGAAGTCAATGGGGTAATAAATTCAGTTCATTTGTATACCCATTGACAGCTGATCAGGCAGGATGGATGAACCACAATGTTGGAAACTGTCTAGGAGCTTTGTAAGAAGAAACATCCTGAAATGGGATCCAGGTCCTTTCAGAGAAGAAGAGGAATCTCCTAAGTGTTTAACTTCAGTGTGGTCCAGTCTGCTATAGATTTGTCCCAGAATTGATTCCTCTTTACATACTCGTTTATCAGATACACTCGAATGAGTACAAAGAGTGGAAGAAGCCAACTAAAAGTTTGATTGCTGGAAGCTTGGTTCGAGAGAATACTCATCCATGTACAACTTTGGTTATGATTGAGCCACAAAAGGATGGAGACATATTCTATCAAGATGTGTGTTGGAATGCCAATGCTAATATGATTGACTTACTAGGAGATTATAAAGTCTACACCACCTTCACTGTAATCGACCTAACGCCATATAATGCAAAGATAACAGCTTCGACAGATGAGGTCAAAGCTATCTCAAGCTGGGAGATTGACGCGAGAACTAACTGCAGACACGGTACTGAAGCTGCTATAGTACCGCAGGATATCCAATTGCGAGAGACGGGCCAAAACAGTCATGTTTTCCTCCCTTATGATTTCTTTCCTATTATCCTTCATTCATTTTTAGTCATTTCCTTTATATGTATTATATTAGGGTTTAGAATTATGTTTTGGCTCAAATTTCTGTCAGAAAAGTTGTCGGCGTCTTGTTCTCCCTTCGAGGGTTGTATCCGATGGTTTGGATGATAATCCGGTTGTATCTTCCCTATCCCTTCCCACATCTTCCCCAAGTCGCTCTCGACTGCCCTCCAATGCTGCAACCATCCCCAAATAGTTGTACCTTGTTGTTTTCCTTGCAGTTTTCTCAATCCAACCACTTGTCCTTGTTGCCGCCACCCCAGATAGCCATTCTCTTGTTGTCCTATAGTTCCACATTCCCCGTCGCTACTGCCGACATTCCCCCTTGTCTACAACGGCCAGAAAACAACTTTTTCCTGTTGTTTTCTACTGTTCCAGCCACCCAACCATCCATTACACTCCTTCCAGCTTGCTGCCATTGCTGCAACTCCTCCCCTTCACTACCGTCGTCCACACCTTTTACTGTCACCGCAACCTCCAACCTTCACCCACTACTTGTTACCTCATCTAAGGGCCAAACCCTTACCAATCACTACCAACACACCGAGATCCCACCCTAGTTTGATTATTTATGTCGTGTCTGTAGCTATTTTTGATTTTTGGGTGTCGTGTTGTTATATTTTTCCTTTCAACTGTATTGATTGTAGTCGCATAGTTGCTTAAACTAATAATATTTATTTTTTCTTATATGTTTTGGTTAACTCTGGTGTCACCGACTCACTATTCACCCCCTCCCCCCACACAAACTAAAAGGACATAGATTGTGTGATCCTTGCACTGGTGGTTTGGGCATACTTCTCCTCACATCAAAAAAATAATTCATTTTTTCTCTTGTACTGCACCTCTGCCTTTGTAAGGCGCTTGAAGTTAACTTCGGAACGGGCCTCCATATTCCGCTCCTTTGGCACATTCTTCTAAAATGACATCGGGTTTGCAAATTGAGCTGACGACAAAGTCTTGCAAATTGAGCCGACGGCAAAGCCTTGAATTGCATCTCAATAAGCTTTCTTATCATCTTCTGAACGTCCTAGAATCGATTGTCAATGGAGGAAAACATTTCCTCTGTCTCAGATTTAAGTTTTTCTTCCAAAACATCAACTTTTCTTGTTGTCAGTTCTCTAAGATCTTGCTATGATACCATATTGATACCAACCACAAGCCAAAATCAGCGAACAACTTGAGAAAATTAGGTGGGAAGAAACCAAAATTAGGGCTAATCGATTAATATCAAAGCAAATAAGTAAGATACAAGCATGGTATACAATTCAAGAAGTAGATCGTCTGTCCACAAACCCTAGACACCACTAGAAACAAAACGATAAAAGGAAAAGTTGCAGGAAACAAAACATAAAACAAACCTTAACTAATTAGCCTTCATAAATACCCCTTAAAACCCCTTCAAACCCCTTCAAACTTTTTCAACAAAATTCCCCATGCTTCCCCTCCTCACATACATGATTAGCGGCCAATCGGATCCCACATTCAAAGTTGAAATCATCCTTCTCATGATAGAAGGGTTACATCCCTTTCAGGTGGGCCGACAGGTTGGGTTGGGAGGGCTCAGTCCACGTCGATACCTCCTGGACCGATGCAAAAGAAGGCATATCAGTCTCTCAGAGGATCCACCGGTTCAAATTTCTTTGAGGTACAGGCGATAATTTACTTAAAAATTAGCAATCATAATTTATCTGTGTTTAGAAAGGGACAGAAATAGCTAGCAAACGCTGTGTATATAATGAATGTAAGAGCAGAAGAAACATGTAATAATGGCACTCATTATTTGAATTTTTTTACCATGAAATACTTACAGATGTTTAAAGTTACTCTTTGTAATGACTGATGCTTGTTCTTGCCCTGCCGGTTTGAACAAGACCTTGCAGTGAAAGATATTGCAATGAGTATACAAAAGCTAATACAAATCTTTGGCTTTATTGGTCAAGACATGGTAAACATAAAATATGCAAAGGGAAAATGGAACATAAAGAATCATACCTCCAGAGGAATGTCATAATTTATATGCTTCTTTTCAGCTAAATATGACAACGGCTGAGGATCCTGCAAATTAAAATATAATGACGTCTGTATTGATCTCCCCGTAACAAGAATAACAAAATTACTCCATATAATTCTGTTATACGAGCATCTTCCGCCTCGAGCTCCACTGAGCTGATCCCACTAAACCCACACCGACCCCCCCAAATAATTTGAAGATCTATTTTAGGCACAAGACTAAAAGGATAATTTAATTATTTGTTAGTTATTATTGTTTGGTATAAATAGGGCTTAATATGATTAGGATTAGGGCTTGTTATTTTTGTCTTTAATCTTATGAGTTAGGGTTTGAGATGGAATCATCTACCTCTCGAATTGTAGGTCAATCTTTTATGCATTCGGAATTATGTTGTTTTCAGCCCGTGGAGTAAAATACTTTATATTGCTCTAATATTTCTAGAAACTTATCTCGTTCCTATCAGATTGGTATCAAAGCCATACCTGGGAGCAATGATGGCCAAGAAGGATGTTGATGCTCTCGAGGAAAAATTCAAAGGAGATGTGAGCCAACTTAAATCAGGAATGTAGGAGCATTTCTTGTCCATAGAGGAGCGGTTCTCGTCCATGAAGGGGCGGATCATGACCCTGAAAGAAATGATGAAGAGGCTCATAGAGTTCCACTCCAAGCCCCTGCGCCCTACAATGATGTCGACGAAGAGTGGAATCGCTAGTGCCGACGCTAAGGGCTGCAATTTTGGCTCGGAGAACCCCACCAACCGGATCCATGCATGAGGTGTTACATAGGGGGCAATGTCGCTGCCATTGGCAGATTTGAGGCCACAGGATCAAACAACGACATGTGAATTGGTCTTGAGAGGCATCAGACGCATGGGATTGAACGACATGCAAGTTGGAGCGAGCAAAAGTAGGCGGAACAGACAATGACGTGCAATTCGGGGATAGAGAAGATCAATTTGAAGGATTTCGACCTGGAACAGAGAACTACGATGGGTGGGATCCCGATCGAGGGATGCATCCAGCCGTGTCGGTGCCTTTTGCCGCGGCGGAAGCCAATTCATGAGCCAATGGGAATGGACGAGTTGATTATGAGGCGAGCCAAACTTATGGAAGGGAAATCAATATGGGCCAAGTAATAAAATACAACCATTGCTTAATGGTTGGAACGAGCTTTTNGGAGGGGAGAAAGAGGAGAGGACTTGAATCCCTTCCATAGGGAGAACGAAGATGAAGAAGACAAGCCACAACGTTTCCATAGGGAGAATCTGAAGTCCATACAACATCGTGAGGAAAAAGAAAAGATTATTACCTAGTCCAAGATTAAGTGAAAGATGCAACATCAGTTCCTACCAACTTATTATAGACATAATGTTCGAACCCTAACTTCAGAAGTGGAAAGACCACATCATCGGGCGACCACCACATCTTACAAGCAGAGTTTAACCTCAGAATTTTACAGCCATAATACACCCATGAGAATATCCAAGCTGACCTTGTCAAAGGAAAAAGCTGGTTCAGAGTAGAAAACAGATGGAATCAATTCGCATTCCTAAATCCGTCCCAGTCAAGAAGTCTTCACGTGTTATAGGCTTGGGCATAGTGAATCAAATTACACAACCAGGAGAGTGATCATTTTCACTGATCAGAGAGAAATTGAAGAAATAAATGATGATCTAGGAAAAGATGAAGATTTGAGAGATGATTTTCAACTTCTAACCGACGAGGAGAAGCCAACTAAACGAGTTGAACCTAGGAGAGACTCCAATTAAGTTGACAATAATTGTTCTAAAATATAACGAGTCCGAAGTAATTGACATTTATGCAGAGTATAAGATGGTGGTGTTTAGAGCAAATATTTTGGAGAGTTTAAAAGAAGTATCAGTAGGACCGGTATTGGATGTCTAAAAGAGCCATGAGTTTGAAAAACTGATATTAGAGATGGGGCAATCTCATATAAGAGAATTTTAGACTTCTCAGAAATATAGCCTACTTCATGAGTTGCCTCTGCTGAAGAAGATCAAATATGTCTGAGATGAGACTCTTTTGCGTCTCTCCCATAAGAAGTCAATGGGGTAATAAATTCAGTTCATTTGTATACCCATTGACAGCTGATCAGGCAGGATGGATGAACCACAATGTTGGAAACTGTCTAGGAGCTTTGTAAGAAGAAACATCCTGAAATGGGATCCAGGTCCTTTCAGAGAAGAAGAGGAATCTCCTAAGTGTTTAACTTCAGTGTGGTCCAGTCTGCTATAGATTTGTCCCAGAATTGATTCCTCTTTACATACTCGTTTATCAGATACACTCGAATGAGTACAAAGAGTGGAAGAAGCCAACTAAAAGTTTGATTGCTGGAAGCTTGGTTCGAGAGAATACTCATCCATGTACAACTTTGGTTATGATTGAGCCACAAAAGGATGGAGACATATTCTATCAAGATGTGTGTTGGAATGCCAATGCTAATATGATTGACTTACTAGGAGATTATAAAGTCTACACCACCTTCACTGTAATCGACCTAACGCCATATAATGCAAAGATAACAGCTTCGACAGATGAGGTCAAAGCTATCTCAAGCTGGGAGATTGACGCGAGAACTAACTGCAGACACGGTACTGAAGCTGCTATAGTACCGCAGGATATCCAATTGCGAGAGACGGGCCAAAACAGTCATGTTTTCCTCCCTTATGATTTCTTTCCTATTATCCTTCATTCATTTTTAGTCATTTCCTTTATATGTATTATATTAGGGTTTAGAATTCTGTTTTGGCTCAAATTTCTGTCAGAAAAGTTGTCGGCGTCTTGTTCTCCCTTCGAGGGTTGTATCCGATGGTTTGGATGATAATCCGGTTGTATCTTCCCTATCCCTTCCCACATCTTTCCCAAGTCGCTCCCGACTGCCCTCCAATGCTGCAACCATCCCCAAATAGTTGTACCTTGTTGTTTTCCTTGCAGTTTTCCCAATCCAACCACTTGTCCTTGTTACCGCCACCCCAGATAGCCATTCTCTTGTTGTCCTATAGTTCCCCACATTCCCCGTCGCTACTGCCGACATTCCCCCTTGTCTACAACGGCCAGAAAACAACTTTTTCCTGTTGTTTTCTACTGTTCCAGCCACCCAACCATCCATTACACTCCTTCCAGCTTGCTGCCATTGCTGCAACTCCTCCCCTTCACTACCGTCGTCCACACCTTTTACTGTCACCGCAACCTCCAACCTTCACCCACTACTTGTTACCTCATCTAAGGGCCAAACCCTTACCAATCACTACCAACACACCGAGATCCCACCCTAGTTTGATTATTTATGTCGTGTCTGTAGCTATTTTTGATTTTTGGGTGTCGTGTTGTTATATTTTTCCTTTCAACTGTATTGATTGTAGTCGCATAGTTGCTTAAACTAATAATATTTATTTTTTCTTATATGTTTTGGTTAACTCTGGTGTCACCGACTCACTATTCACCCCCTCCCCCCACACAAACTAAAAGGACATAGATTGTGTGATCCTTGCACTGGTGGTTTGGGCATACTTCTCCTCACATCAAAAAAATAATTCATTTTTTCTCTTGTACTGCACCTCTGCCTTTGTAAGGCGCTTGAAGTTAACTTCGGAACGGGCCTCCATATTCCGCTCCTTTGGCACATTCTTCTAAAATGACATCGGGTTTGCAAATTGAGCTGACGACAAAGTCTTGCAAATTGAGCCGACGGCAAAGCCTTGAATTGCATCTCAATAAGCTTTCTTATCATCTTCTGAACGTCCTAGAATCGATTGTCAATGGAGGAAAACATTTCCTCTGTCTCAGATTTAAGTTTTTCTTCCAAAACATCAACTTTTCTTGTTGTCAGTTCTCTAAGATCTTGCTATGATACCATATTGATACCAACCACAAGCCAAAATCAGCGAACAACTTGAGAAAATTAGGTGGGAAGAAACCAAAATTAGGGCTAATCGATTAATATCAAAGCAAATAAGTAAGATACAAGCATGGTATACAATTCAAGAAGTAGATCGTCTGTCCACAAACCCTAGACACCACTAGAAACAAAACGATAAAAGGAAAAGTTGCAGGAAACAAAACATAAAACAAACCTTAACTAATTAGCCTTCATAAATACCCCTTAAAACCCCTTCAAACCCCTTCAAACTTTTTCAACAAAATTCCCCATGCTTCCCCTCCTCACATACATGATTAGCGGCCAATCGGATCCCACATTCAAAGTTGAAATCATCCTTCTCATGATAGAAGGGTTACATCCCTTTCAGGTGGGCCGACAGGTTGGGTTGGGAGGGCTCAGTCCACGTCGATACCTCCTGGACCGATGCAAAAGAAGGCATATCAGTCTCTCAGAGGATCCACCGGTTCAAATTTCTTTGAGGTACAGGCGATAATTTACTTAAAAATTAGCAATCATAATTTATCTGTGTTTAGAAAGGGACAGAAATAGCTAGCAAACGCTGTGTATATAATGAATGTAAGAGCAGAAGAAACATGTAATAATGGCACTCATTATTTGAATTTTTTTACCATGAAATACTTACAGATGTTTAAAGTTACTCTTTGTAATGACTGATGCTTGTTCTTGCCCTGCCGGTTTGAACAAGACCTTGCAGTGAAAGATATTGCAATGAGTATACAAAAGCTAATACAAATCTTTGGCTTTATTGGTCAAGACATGGTAAACATAAAATATGCAAAGGGAAAATGGAACATAAAGAATCATACCTCCAGAGGAATGTCATAATTTATATGCTTCTTTTCAGCTAAATATGACAACGGCTGAGGATCCTGCAAATTAAAATATAATGACGTCTGTATTGATCTCCCCGTAACAAGAATAACAAAATTACTCCATATAATTCTGTTATACGAGCATCTTCCGCCTCGAGCTCCACTGAGCTGATCCCACTAAACCCACACCGACCCCCCCAAATAATTTGAAGATCTATTTTAGGCACAAGACTAAAAGGATAATTTAATTATTTGTTAGTTATTATTGTTTGGTATAAATAGGGCTTAATATGATTAGGATTAGGGCTTGTTATTTTTGTCTTTAATCTTATGAGTTAGGGTTTGAGATGGAATCGTCTATCTCTCGAATTGTAGGTCAATCTTTTATGCATTCGGAATTATGTTGTTTTATGCCCGTGGAGTAAAATACTTTATATTGCTCTAATATTTCTGGAAACTTATCTCGTTCCTATCAGATTGGTATCAAAGCCATACCTGGGAGCAATGATGGCCAAGAAGGATGTTGATGCTCTCGAGGAAAAATTCAAAAGAGATGCGAGCCAACTTAAATCAGGAATGTAGGAGCATTTCTTGTCCATAGAGGAGTGGTTCTCGTCCATAAAGGGGCGGATCATGACCCTGAAAGAAATGACGAAGAGGCTCATAGAGTTCCACTCCAAGCCCCTGCGCCCTACAATGATGTCGACGAAGAGTGGAATCGCTAGTGCCGACGCTAAGGGGTGCAATTTTGGCTCGGAGAACCCCACCAACCGGATCCATGCACGAGGTGTTACATAGGGGGCAATGTCGCTGCAATTGGCAGATTTGAGGCCACAGGATCAAACAACGACATGTGTATTGGGCTTGAGAGGCATCAGATGCATGGGATTGAACGACATGCGAGTTGGAGCGAGCAAAAGTAGGCGGAACAGACAATGACGTGCGATTCGGGGATAGAGAAGATCAATTTGAAGGATTTCGACCTGGAACAGAGAACTACGATGGGTGGGATCCCGATCGAGGGATGCATCCAGCCGTGTCGGTGCCTTTTGCCGCGGCGGAAGCCAATTCATGAGCCAATGGGAATGGACGAGTTGATTATGAGGCGAGCCAAACTTATGGAAGGGAAATCAATATGGGCCAAGTAACAAAATACAACCATTTCTTAATGGTTGGAACGAGCTTTCGATCGAGGAAATTGAGGACGCTTACGCATAAAAAAGTTGAAGATTCCGATCGTTGAAGAGGATGCTTATGGTTGGGTTTATTGTATGGAGAAATAATTTGTTGTTAATGGGCTGACGGAGGAAGAAAAATTGATGGTTGTGGTCTGTGTTTGGAAGGAAAGACAATAGCATGGTATCAATGAAGAGAACAATATCATCCAATCAAAAGATGAGAAGAATTCGAGGATTGATTGTCAGAGCATTTCAAAACCATGCAGGAAGGGGATTTACACGAATAATTTTTTGTATTGATATTTGGCCATTGGAGAAGGATATCAAAAGTATTGAAAGGAAACTTCATGAAGAGCTTGAAATCATAAATTCAAGTAGCGCTTCATCCGCTGAAACCATGAGAATTGGAGAAAATGATGGAATTAGTGCATTTGATTGAAGATAAGAATGAAATATAATGAATTAATAGGAGCAACACAAGTTCAGTGTCATATAAAAATGCTACAACCATGGTAACACCAGAATCTCAAACTTTGGGACACCAGATGGAGGCTCCACTAGATAGGAATAATAAACCATGAACGGGAGTGATATTCAAACGCCTTACAGAGACAACGATTTAATAGAAAAGAGCTAAATGATTATGTTTTTGATGTGATGAGAAATTTATCCCAAGACATCATTGTAAGGATTGAACCTTGCAGGTTTTCACAGTGTATAGCGTGGAGGAGGTAAAAGATGAAGAAACAGAGGAGTTTGCAGAGTTGGAGGAGAAAAGTGTTCAGTTGGATATGATAGAAGTTTCATTAAACTTAGTATTGGGATTCACACTGAACCCACTCTATAAAACTTTGGTCAAGACATTCGTTATGCTCAACACCATGGTTGGGGCAATTCAAGACACTAAGCTGAGATTCTTAGTCAAATTGCATTGTATAAAAGAAACACATGACACAGTGTTAGCAAAGATTACAACACCAGTCCAACAACTCCTAGAATAGTTTGCAGAAGTTTTCTGGTTGCCACCAGATTGCCTCCTCTGAGGGAACACAGGCATGCAATAAACTTGAGGTAGTGGTTTTTCTCCCATCATTGTGTGCCCATATCAAATGCAGAAGAATGAGATTGAGACATTGATCTAAGAGATAATAGAGGCAGGAATCATACAACCAATCGTAAGTCCCTTCTCTAGTCCGGTCTTGCTAGTAAAAAACAGAATGAGTTAACATTTCTGTGTGGATTATTTGGCAATGAATATGAAAACAATATCTAATAAATTTCTCATTCTGGTGATTGATGAGCTATTGGACGAGTTTTTTGAGATCACATTATTTTTGAAGATTGAGTTAAAGTCATGATACTATCAGATTCAGATGTGGCCATCGAATGTACACATAATTGTTTTCGAACTCATAAGGGTCATTATGAGTTTTTGGTTATGTCATTTGAGCTCACCAATGCCCCAACTACATTTCAATCACTAATGAACATGGTGTTTTAGCCTTTCCTCCAAAAGTTTGTGTTGTTGTTCTCTGGTGAATTTTTAGTGCACGGTCGTTCCTTTGAAAATCATAATGAGCACTTGAAGAAGATGTTGACAATACTAAGTAGCTCTACGCTAACTTGAGGTGCTTGTTTGCCCAACCAAGTGTGGAATACTTACTACATGTGGTGTTGGCTACAGGGGTTTCGACGGATCAATTCAAGGTGGCGGCTATACTAGATTGGTCACTTACCTAAGATCTTGGGTGAGTTGAAATGCCTTCCAGGACTTGTAGAATATTATCAAAAGTTTGCGAAGGGTTATAGGTCGATTACGTGGCCGTTAACGAAACAATTGAAGAAGGATAACTTTCAGTTGGGGGGGGAGCGACGACCTAGGCTCTTGAGAAGTTAAAAAAGGTTATGATGAATGTACCACTATTGGTGTTACCTGAGTTTAGCCACCCCTTCATTGTAGATACAGATGCTTCAGGCTATGAGTTAGGTGTAGTCCTTATGCAGTACCAACGAACACACACTTTTTTCAGCCAAATCCTGACTGCGATAGCCAAACTCAAGTCAGTTTATGCATGAGCGCTTATGGTGATTGTGCTTGCCATTCAGAAATGACGACCTTATTTGTTGGGGCAACATTTTACAGTACACACAAATCAGCTTAGTCTTAAATTTCAGTTACAACAATGTATGGTGACTAAGGAGCATTAGAGGTGACTATCTAAGCTAATGGAGTATGACTTTGAGATTTAGTATCGCCCGCGATTAAAGAAGAAGACTGTTGATGCCTTATCACGATAGATGGAGGAACATCAATTGCTGCATTGTCGGTCTCTTTGGTTTTAGAATAAGAGGTCCTAAGGCAATAGAGTGAGGCAACTAAGGAATTGGGCAAGATCCGGTTGACTTTATTGAATGGAGAGAATAGCTATCCCGCTTATTCATTGAATGACTGACATTTACTTTACCAGGGATGTTATGTATTACCTCGAAATTCAAGACACATGTCAAAGTTATTACATGAGTTTCACGATAGTGCTATTGAGGGGGTCATTCGGGTATGCTCAAAATATACTGAAAGATAGCATCATAATTATATTGGGTGGGAATGAGAAAGATGTGGAGGACGTGGTCTCAATTTGTGTGCGTGCCAACAACAAAATTACATGGCATTAGTACCTAAGAGGTTGCTACAACTTTTGCTATTACCAGACAAGGTATGGGAAGAGGTTACGATAAATTTTATTAAAAGTTCACTTCAATCAGAAGGATTTATGACCATCTTGGTGGTGTTGAACTGGTTGAGCAAATACACTCACTTTATTCCTCTACGTCATCCCTACATTGTTGTTTCTTTTGTCGTTTTTATATAAGAGGTTGTCCATTTGCATAGAATTTCAGAATCAATAGTCGAATTGAGATAATGTTTTCTCGAGTCACTTCTAGAGGGAGATGTTTAGAAACAAGGGATCGTATTGAAGAGAGTACAACGTACCACCCACAAACAGATGGACAGTCCAAAGTTGTTAATTAGAGCGTGTAGAGAAATTTACATTGCTTTGTATCCGACGCAACCAAGCGGTGGGCTAAATAGCTACCCTGGGCAAAGTACTGGTACAACACTTCATATTATATAACTTTCTATACCATTCCTAAAATCTTATTTTGTCGCGATTCATCCCATTTAGTGAATTATGAACATAGTACTTGTGATGCCTCGTCTACCCAGAGGAGAGGAGTTGAAGAGTCAAACATTCGAGAGAAACCGAAGAAGAGAAATGAGGAGTCCAGAAACCGAACAGATTGGGGGGGTGCAGTGGAAGGCCTAAGAGGTATGTTTGCCTATAAAATGCCGTATGAGGGAGGCGGGAACTTACCTGAAGAGCCGAAGCCGCGTGCGTTTGTAGTTCCATCGATGAAGTTCTCGTGAAAGGATGCGCGTCGAGCTTCGTGCGGTTCGATGCGAAGGAGAAGCATGAAGAGGGAGCAAAAATCGAAGGGAGGCGACATCTCTGTCAAACAGTAGAGGAAGGCAGAAGCGTCGTCAAGGCAATTTCAGTGTCTAGCCGAAGTCGAAGAGGAGATTTTGCGGCTCTACAGAAGAGCCAAGCCATGCCAAAGGCAGAGATTGTGCGCGTGCAGTAGAGGAAGGAGGTGAAGTCCAGGGGGAGGGGGGTTAGGGCTCGACCAAGAGGCTTTAAGGGTGAACAGAATATTTATCAAGAATTTTATAACATATATTCTGAATAATATATATATATATATATATATATATATCACGCTCTGCTTGGCGATCCCTGGTTGAGTAGCTTCTCTTCGATCTAACCTCTCTCGACGTCGCACATCGGCTTCGTTTTTGCTCGTGCGTCGGCTGCGTCGTCTTCCAGCTCAAACTGATCGTAGGGGCTTCGCCACTCATGCTCCCCGTTTCGGTTTCGTTTCTGCTCATGCATCTCTGCTCGCACGTCAGCTTCGTTTTTGCTCTGCGTCTCTGCATCTCTGCGTCTCTGTTCGTGTGTCGGGCTGCGACGACTGTGTCATCCTCGAGCTCGAGCTGATGCAGGGGCTTCGCCGCTCTTTCCTGTTTGCTCTGAGATCGCAGGNGGGGCTTTGCCACTCATGCTCCCCGTTTCGGTTTCGTTTCTGCTCATGCATCTCTGCTCGCACGTCAGCTTCATTTTTGCTCTACGTCTCTGCATCTCTGCGTCTCTGTTCGTGTGTCGGGCTGCGACGGCTGTGTCGTCCTCGAGCTCGAGCTGATGCAGGGGCTTCGCCGCTCTTTCCTGTTTGCTCTGAGATCGCAGGGGCTTCCGCTCCTGCTCCCTGTTTCGGGTTTCCGCTCTCTGCTCTGTTGCGCCGCACCTCCATGGCTTCTGAAAACTCTTATGCCGCTGCACTTGCGGGTGTTCACACCTCAGATACACCTAAATCGTGCTATTTCCCTCCTTCATTTGAGTGGGCGGAGGACATCCAGAAATCTGGTAGAAGAATGGGAAGTCTGTCATCCTTTTTACAGAAGCTGAAGGTATTTAACTTGTTTCCTCCTGTGGAGTGAATTTGGTCGGAAAATTTCTGTATGGTCGTCCCAAAATAGAGCTGATTCGTAAGGAATTTGAGCTTATGCACCTTGTTGGGGAGTGAAAAATTGGACTATTAGATGAAAAACACATTTTTATAAAACTAAATAATGAAGATGATTACACACGCTTATTTGCTCGAAGGATAATCTGGATTGATAACAGAACAATGAAGATTTAAAAATGTTCTGTAGATTTTAACCCACAGACAGTACCACTAATCATTTTGGTTTGGATTCGCCTCCCTGGTTTGAAATTTTATTATTTTACTAAAAAATTGTTGTACTCTATTGCCTCGGCTTAGGTAAGCCACTCAAAACAGACATTTCTACTTTTAATCTTTTTCGTCCATCTGAAGTCTGAGTACTTGTTGAAAGAGACATTATTTCACCCGTCTCTGAGGAAATTTGGTTGGGCACACAGCGTCATGGATATTGGCAAAAGGTAGTGATTGAGCATTTTCCCTCGTACTGTTCAAATTGTCGTATGTTCGGTCACTCCAGTTCTCAATGCCACCATTTATACCCTCAACTCAGACCAAAAAAACATAGTGCTCCGCCAGAGGCAGCGATTTCATATCCTCCTGATAAGCTCCAAGTTATTGATAATATTTATCATCAAAAGATTACCCCGGATGATGTCACTATTCTCGCAGACAATATGACAACCTTTCAGTCCTCAGTTGTAGCTCCCCTGTCTTTGGAACCTCCTATCATGGGGGAGAGGGTGAGACTTCAGACCCCAACTGCCCTAGATATCACCAATAATACAGGTGACAATACTTCTACTGTTTTACTACCGTCTCATCAGGTTGAGCAAGCTGTTAATGTTAGGCTCATGGGGATCGTGATGTACAACAACCTACACCTGTCTGACCAACGTTGGAATGTACTGATCAGATGAGTCAATCATCGGATGAGGAATGACATGTCTACACATCTAGGAGGAAAAAGAAGAATAGAGACCTACTTGAGCTTAGAATTCTGATGGATGATATTTTAGTTACTACGGGCAATGGTACTCACATTTCCAATTTGTTAGTCGGCTCACTTCCAAAAATTAGAGACAGAGAGGACTAAAGTGGAACGATCCTAGCACTTTTGCACCATTTTGTGGCTTTTTGGTTTTTTTACTTTTATGTATTTTTGCTTTATTTGAGTTTTGTGTGCGTTTTATTGTGTGAGTTGGACTTTCTTTTAGATACTCTCATACAATCTTTCTGTATTTTTTCCATATTAATATATATGCCCTTGGGCTTTTTCAAAAAAAAAAAAA
>JXCR01137149.1:48875-60320 GCA_002079205.1 Phalaenopsis hybrid cultivar | reverse complement strand
TCAAAAAAGGTTTTGCATCATAATATTATTCTTTTCATTCACAATAAATTCATCATAAGTTTATGGATAATAGTAGTTGATGAAAATAATTTTATTTTAGGATCTAAAATGCAAACAATTGAGAATAACATAAAACAATCTTTCCAATACTTATTAAACTTTAACTTCATGGTTCTTGCCATATTAGAAATAAAAGAATATGAGATAAACACCTGTCATCCAAAATTTTCTTAATGAACATTAAATTTAAAAAAAAAGTTATCTGCTGTGGGATAACGGTAACCAAAGAAAATTTCAATTATTCGACAAAGAATATGAAATAATTCTCTAATAATTTCAAATTAATCCCATTAATTCTTTAATGACAATGAAACATAATTAAGATTCTACAAAACATATTCAAGAAAGACAATTTTATCATAACATGCAGAATCTAACATTTTGTATGTGGAATTCCAATNTAATTCTTTAATGACAATGAAACATAATTAAGATCCTACAAAACATATTCAAGAAAGACAATTTTATCATAACATGTAGAATCTAACATTTTGTATGTGGAATTCCAACGTATTGTTACATCAATGCATAATGATTTTGTTGTTCATTTTGTAATGACAATGAAACATAATCAAGATCTTACAAAACATATTCACGAAAGACAACTTTATCATAAAATGCAGAGTTTAACATTTTGTATGTGAAATTCTAACTTTTTGTCACATCAATGCATAATGACTTTGTTGTTTATCAACAACATAATAAGAATACATCTCAAAAAAAGTTTTGCTTCATAATATTATTCTTTTCATTCACAATAAATTCATCATAAGTTTGTGGATAATGTAGTTGATGACAAATAATTTCATTTTAGAATCTAAAATGCAAACAATTGAGAATAACATAAAATAGTCTTTCCAATACTTATCAAACTTTAACTTCATGGTTCTTGCCATATTAGAAATAAAAGAATATGAGTTAAACACCTGTCATCCAAAATTTTCTTAATGAGTATTAAATTAAAAAAAAAGTTATTTGCTGTGGGATAACTGGAACCCGAGAAAATTTCAATTATTTGATAAAAAATATGAAACAATTCTCTAATATTTTCAAATTAATCCATTCATTCTTTAATGACAATGAAACATAACTAAGATCCTACAAAACATATTCAAGAAAGAGAACTTCNTTAAATTAAAAAAAAAGTTATTTGCTGTGGGATAACTGGAACCCGAGAAAATTTCAATTATTTGATAAAAAAATATGAAACAATTCTCTAATATTTTCAAATTAATCCATTCATTCTTTAATGACAATGAAACATAACTAAGATCCTACAAAACATATTCAAGAATGAGAACTTCATCATAAAATGCAGAATCTAACATTTTGTATGTGGAATTCCAACGTATTGTCACATCAATGCATAATGGCTTTGTTGTTCATTCTGTAATGATAATGAAACATAATTAAGACCTTACAAAACATATTCAAGAAAGACAACTTTATTNACTTCATCATAAAATGCAGAATCTAACATTTTGTATGTGAAATTCCAACGTATTGTCACATCAATGCATAATAGCTTTGTTGTTCATTCTGTAATGATAATGAAACTTAATTAAGACCTTACAAAACATATTCAAGAAAGACAACTTTATCATAAAATGCAGAGTCTAACATTTTGTATGTAAAATTCTAACTTTTTGTCACATCAATGCATAATGACTTTGTTGTTTATTAACAACATAATAAGAATACATCTCAAAAAAGGTTTTGCTTCATAATATTGTTCTTTTCATTCACAATAAGTTCATTATAAGTTTGTGGATAATAATAGTTGATGACAAATAATTTTATTTTAGGATCTAAAATGCAAACAATTGAGAATAACATAAAACAGTCTTCCCAATACTTATTAAACTTCAACTTTATGGTTCTTGCCATATTAGAAATAAAAGAATATGAGATAAACACATGTCATAAAAAATTTTCTTAATGAGAATTAAATTTTTTTANTCCCAATACTTATTAAACTTCAACTTTATGGTTCTTGCCATATTAGAAATAAAAGAATATGAGATAAACACACGTCATAAAAAATTTTCTTAATGAGAATTAAATTTTTTTAAAAAAAGTTATTCGCTGTGGGATAACTAGAACCTGAGAAAATTTCAATTGTTTGATAAAAAATATGAAATAGTTCTCTAATATTTTCAAATTAATCCCATTCATTCTTTAATAACAATGAAACATAATTAAGATCCTACAAAACATATTTAAGAAAGAAAACTTTATCATAAAATGCAAAATCTAACATTTTGTATGTGAAATTCCAACGTATTGTCACATCAATGCATAATGGCTTTGTTGTTCATTCTGTAATGACAATGAAGCATAATTAAGATCTTACAAAACATATTCAAGCAAGACAACTTTATCATAAAATGCGGAGTCTAAAATTTTGTATGTGAAATTCTAACTTTTTGTCACATCAATGCATAATGGTTTTGTTGTGGATAAACCAATCTGCCTTCCAATCTCGCTAAATTTATGTAACCGGCTAGGAGATCTCTTTATAAATAGTATTGACTCTCTAACATTTTCAATTACCTTCTCAATTTCTTTCAAACCATCTTGTCCCATTAAATTTAAAATATGAGCAACACAACAAACACTTGAAAATCTCTTATAATGAGAAATTAGACATTCTAGTAAAGAATCATTTCAAATTTATAGTATTTAAATAATTTGACGATGCATTATCCAAAGTAATAGTATTAACTTTATTTTGTAAACGTCATTGTAGCAAACTTTCAAAATTGCTTCAGAAATTACAAATTCACTATGTGCAAAATCTAAATCTTAATTATCCTGAAATGTAATTTTCAATGAGAACTAACGTAATGCACNGTATGTGAAATTCCAACGTATTGTCACATCAATGCATAATGGCTTTGTTGTTCATTCTGTAATGACAATGAAACATAATTAAGATCTTACAAAACATATTCAAGCAAGACAACTTTATCATAAAATGCGGAGTTNGTATGTGAAATTCCAACGTATTGTCACATCAATGCATAATGGCTTTGTTGTTCATTCTGTAATGACAATGAAGCATAATTAAGATCTTACAAAACATATTCAAGCAAGACAACTTTATCATAAAATGCGGAGTCTAAAATTTTGTATGTGAAATTCTAACTTTTTGTCACATCAATGCATAATGGTTTTGTTGTGGATAAACCAATCTGCCTTCCAATCTCGCTAAATTTATGTAACCGGCTAGGAGATCTCTTTATAAATAGTATTGACTCTCTAACATTTTCAATTACCTTCTCAATTTCTTTCAAACCATCTTGTCCCATTAAATTTAAAATATGAGCAACACAACGAACACTTGAAAATCTCTTATAATGAGAAATTAGACATTCTAGTAAATAATCATTTCAAATTTATAGTATTTAAATAATTTGACGATGCATTATCCAAGTAATAGTATTAACTTTATTTTGTAAACGTCATTGTAACAAACTTTCAAAATTGCTTCAGAAATTACAAATTCACTATGTGCAAAATCTAAATCCTAATTGTCCTGAAATGTAATTTTCAATGAGAACTAACGTAATGCATAATAAAAGATATATAACCAATAATTTGACTTGATGTCCAACAATCACAAGTAAAATTTTTTCTGCTAGTTTCAAATTTATTTTCAGTACTTCTTTCTGAACTTTATAAATATTTATGCACTCTTCATTGATAGAAAAACTTAAATTTTTTTGATAGTTTGGATTCATTGATTTCATCAAAATATTAAATCATAAATGCTCGACTGCCATGAAGAGATATTCATGAACAATGATCATCTTGGCCACAAAGTTTTTTATTCCACTATGATCATATGCAGATGAGACATAAATTATAAATAAACTCAGTTTTATCAACTTCAGTTATTGGGCAAAAGGGCTTTTTTTATCTATACCATATATTTGACTATAATAATTTTTTCTAAAATGTTTGCTCATTTGAGAAGTGATACCAACTTTTTGCTGCACATAATATTTCACAGTAATTACATTTCCATTTTTGAATTACTTTTTCCTTTTATGTGACCAATATTTTGTTAAAATGTTGTCAAACATTTGATCTTTGTCTCTTTCATTTTTTCTCTTTAGTTGAAGCAATTTCCCCCACATTCATTTTGAGCTGTTGCTCCATCAATAATAGGGTGACTTGAAGAACTATTAGATTTGCTTTGAGTTTGAGTTGGCATTGCCTTTATAAAGTTTTTTCAACATTAAACTAATAAATGTTAAAGAAGGGGTATGAATTAAACTGACCCGGTTGCATTTGCTTATTTTTATCAAATAAAAAGAGTAAATAATAACCAATGTTATCTAAAGGTTAAGGGGAAACCCTAATCTTACAAATAAGGAGTATACAATTAGAAAACAAACGAACCATCGTCATATTCTTAAAGGGTGGTTGAAGACAACATATAAAGCATTTTGATATAATAAAGGAATCTATTTCTGAACAAATCACTACATTAGAATGGAGTAGAGATAAAAACATAAAAATTCTCTATTTATTTATGTATAGACACATGTACATGCCCAAAGANCATTTTGAGCTGTTGCTCCATCAATAATAGGGTGACTTGAAGAACTATTAGATTTGCTTTGAGTTTGAGTTGTCATTGCCTTTATAAAGTTTTTTCAACATTAAACTAATAAATATTAAAGAAGGGGTATGCATTAAAATGACCCGGTTGCATTTGCTTATTTTTATCAAATAAAAAGAGTAAATAATAACCAATGTTATCTAAAGGTTAAGGGGAAACCCTAATCTTACAAATAAGGAGTATACAATTAGAAAACAAACGAACCATCGTCATATTCTTAAAGGGTGGTTGAAGACAACATATAAATCATTTTGATATAATAAAAGAATCTATTTCCGAACAAATTACTACATTAGAATGGAGTAGAGATAAAAACATAAAAAATCTCTATTTATTTATGTATAGACACATGTACATGCCCAAAGAAAAAACTTAATAAGCTTTAGATCTATGTAAAGTCTTGAGTTAAGAATAAATGTCAATGAGTTTGTGAGAGTAGAGACCGCAGAGAATGCACGAAGTGAAGACTCAAAATCGCCTCAACATTGACAGTGGAAATGAAAATGAGTTAGGGCACCGATAGACGATAATTGCTTATGTTGCAGGAGTGGATGGTCCAAATGCCACAGTCCGCGACACAGACGAACGNAGTTAGGGCACCGATAGACGATAATTGCTTATGTTGCAGGAGTGGATGGTCCAAATGCCACAGTCCGCGACAAAGACGAACAGACGGTGGATATTAACTCCACCTTAAATTTCGATCGGATAGTAGCTTTTCAATTTGATCCTACAGCAGCTTGAAATCTGATCGAAAATAATTTAATCCAAAGGTTTGGCTCGTAGCTCATGTCGTTCTTTTCAATTTGATCTTAATTTGAGCTCAAATTCAAATCAATTTTCAAGCGATTATTGATCTTCGAGCTAATTTCTCAGCCTTAGTCATAGTCACAACGCTTCTGAGTTCTGCTCCCAAGTCTCTGCTTTGTGCGTCCTCTATGATCTCCCATATGCGCTCTTATAAATCCTTAAGGATCCTAACCTTTTGCATTCCATCGGGCTACAGTCANATCAATTTTCAAGCGATTATTGATCTTCGAGCTAATTTCTCAGCCTTAGTCATAGTCACAACGCTTCTGAGTCCTACTCCCAAGTCTCTGCTTTGTGCGTCCTCTATGATCTCCCCTATGCGCTCTTATAAATCCTTAAGGACCCTAACCTTTTGCATTCCATCGGGCTACAGTCATAAAACGTTCCCTCACTGTGACATTCCGACGCGCTATAAGCATAAATCGTTAGGTGTTGTGGATGTGTGGTTTGGCGTTTGCTCATTGACTGAATCCTGATCTCTATCTCTCCGGCCTTACCTTCTCCTTTTGATCNATGAGAAAAATTGCACACTTTTCAAAATTGAAGTTGTACCTTGCTTGCCTTTTTGTGAGATTTCCACTCTTCTTTTGATAGATTTGCCATTGTAGTTGACTTACAAGAGATTTATCAGAATAATTATTAACCTTTATAATGCGTCAAAAAGGGTAGATAGAATAATTAAAAGAAAAATCAACATGAGTTTATATTCATGGATATGATTGTTTCATTTCTTATGTGCACGCCAGCATTTACTACATTATAAATGACCTTCNGAGATTTATCAGAATAATTATTAACCTTTATAATGCGTCAAAAAGGGTAGATAGAATAATTAAAAGAAAAATTAACATGAGTTTATATTCATGGATATGATTGTTTCATTTCTTTTGTGCACGCCAGCATTTACTACATTATAAATGACCTTTCCCTTATCATAGAGAGGGTTATATGCTATGATTTATCCTTATTTTTTATTACTTTTTTCAGATCTGGAGAATGGAGATTTACTCCACCTAATAATTGTATATATCACTATTAGATGAAGAATNTATGCTATGATTTATCCTTATTTTTTATTACTTTTTTCAGATCTGGAGAATGGAGATTTACTCCACCTAATAGTTGTATATATCACTATTAGATGAAGAAAGGTTTTGACATATATTGCTTAAATCAAGCCTTTACATAGATTTTAAGCTTTTTAAGTTTTTGATTTGGGCATATATGTGTGTCTATATATACATAAATGGAGTACTCTATGCTTTTCATCTCTACCCTGAATTCTGCTGTAGTGATTTGTTCCAAAAAGAAATTTTTTACTATATCAAAATGCTTATATATTGTCTTTAACCACCTTTTAAGAATATGATGATTCTTGATTTGTTTTCTAATTATATACTGTTTATTTATAAGTTTAGGGTTTCCCCTCAACCGTTGGATGACATTTGTTATTATCTATTTTTTTGTTTGTTACAAATCAACAAATGCAACCGGGTTAGTTTAATATATACCCTTCTTTAGTATTTATTAATTTAATGTTGACAAATTTTTAGAGATACCACTGTGTGAAGTTTTATGCGAAGAAAAAATTGATACTGGTTCTCAAATGAGCAGACATTTCAAAACAAATCATTATTGTAAAAAGAGAGTAAAGATAAAAAAGCCAAAGCTCTTTAACCTAATAGCTGAGTATTTTGATGAATCCGAGTTTATTTTTTCTTTATATGCCTCATTTGCATATGATTATAGTAGAATGAAAAACCTGTGTCGAAACNAAGAAAAATTTGATACTGGTTCTCAAATGAGCAGACATTTCAAAACAAATCATTATTGTAAAAAGAGAGTAACGATAAAAAAGCAAAAGCTCTTTAACCTAATAGCTGAGTATTTTGATGAATCCGAGTTTATTTTTTCTTTATATGTCTCATTTGCATATGATTATAGTAGAATGAAAAACCTGTGTCGAAATTGATCATTATTTATGAATATTCCTTCATGACAGTCGAACATTTATGGTTTAACATTTTGATAAAATTAATGAATCCAAACTATCGAGAAATTTGAAGGTTTTCTATCAAGGAAGAGTGCATGAAAGTTTATGAAGTTGAGAAAGAAAAATTGAAAAGAACTTGGAAACTAACTGAAATAGTTTCACTTATTAGTGATTGTTGGACAACAAATCAAACTATTAATTATATATGGTTTGCTGTGTATTACATTAGTTCTGATTGAAAATTATATTTTAAGATAATTAANTTGAAACTAACTGAAATAGTTTCACTTATTAGTGATTGTTGGACAACAAATCAAACTATTAATTATATATGGCTTGCTGTGTATTACATTAGTTCTGCTTGAAAATTATATTTTAAGATAATTAGTTTTAATGATTTATAACCTCCACATAATGGATCTGTGATTTATGAACCAATTTTCAATAATTTGTTACTAGGGCTGTCAATTTGGCTCGTTGTTTGTGAACAACGTTGAGCCGAACACGAACAAATTTTTAAGCTCGAAATGTGAACGAGCCGAACACGAACAACAGTTTGTTCACTCGTGTTCGGTTCGAAATGGCTCGAAAAAAANTACCTGGACAGTCAAAATAAAAATAAAAGCATAAGCATGAAAGTTTATGACTGTCAACCACAAGCCAAAAAAATCAATTTACAAAACATCCAAGTTTATAAAATAATAGTCTTGATTCATAATAAGTTCCGAAATAAAGAAAATTACCATTCTCGTTTACTAATTATGACTTCTAATTTTCAAATGAATTATCTATTCAAATTACAAATTCACCAATCAAGCTTTCAGGAACATGTACTATTAAGTTCTCTTCCACGNTTTACTAATTATGACTTCTAATTTTCAAATGAATTATCTATTCAAATTTCAAATTCACCAATCAAGCTTTCAGGAACATGTACTATTAAGTTCTCTTCCACAAGAATGTCAATCTAAAATTGCAAGATAAAGTTATACATTTGTATAAATTTATGTAATTGTAACATTCAATGAGAAAAAAAAAATTAAATATAACAATGCTTCCTTTGATGATTTATATGCAAATCGAATCCAATTAGGAGTAAAAATTGAACTTTTATAATTATTTAGCACAAAATGTTGATTTAGAAGTAACAGTTATGATTAGAACTATAAAGATATCATTCATCATCTTAGAAAGAGTTTTGTATTTTATAACAAATATTTTTCATCACTCCAAAATATCAAACTCTANAAATGTTGATTTAGAAGTAACAGTTATGATTAGAACTATAAAGATATCATTCATCATCTTAGAAAGAGTTTTATATTTTATAGCGAATATTTTTCATCACTCCAAAATATCAAACTCTGAATCAGAGCATTTAACACATGTTTCTTAAAAGTATAACTCAAGGTCAGACTTCTGTGAAAACAAGAGTCAGATCGAATCTATAAAATCATATAAGTCAGTCAAATCATCAAGTGAACTATTATTGTCTTATGTTGTGATTATTAACCTACTTGAGAGTTAGAGGTGGATGTTTCGCCGACTTCTTTTCTAATATGTTGTTTATCAATAACAAAATAGTACATCTCAAAAAAAAAAATTGCTTCATAATATCATTCTTTTCATTAACAATAAATTCATCATAAATTTGTGGATTACAGTAATTGGTGACAAACAATTTCATTCTAAGATCTAAAATGTAAGCAATTAAAAATGACATAAAGCAGTCTCCTCGATATTTATCAAACTTTAACTTCCTGGTTCTTGACATATTATAAATAATAAGAGTATGAGATAAACATTCCCGATCGAAAATTTTCTTAATGAGTATTAAGTTGGTAAGAAGTTTATTTGTTGTGAGATAACTAGAGCCTAAGAAAAATTTAGTTATTCGGTGAAAAATATGATTTAATTATTTAATCTTATCAAATTGATCCCATTCATCCTCTGATGATAATGAAACACAATTAAGATCGTGCAAATCATATTCAAGAAAGACATTTTTACATAAAATGTAGACTCTAACATTTTGTATGTGAAGTTCCAACAAGTTGGCACATCAATGTATAATAACTTCGTTGTTGATAAATCAATCTGTCATGCAATCTCCCCAAAGTTATGTAAGCAGNCTAACATTTTGTATGTGAAGTTCCAACAAGTTGGCACATCAATGTATAATAACTTCGTTGTTGATAAATCAACCTGTCATGCAATCTCCCCAAAGTTATGTAAGCAGCTATGAGATTTTTTTTATAAATTATATTGACTCTAACAATTTCAATTATCTTCTTAATTTCTTTCAAACTATTTTGCATCACTAAATTTAAAATATAAATAGCACAATGAACATAAAAAAAAATCTTCTCAAATGAGAAAACCATACCTTCTAGTAAACAATCCTTCCAAATTTCTAGAAGTCACGTCATTTTACGGTGCATTATCCAAAGTAACAGTACTTTGTTTTGTAGACCTCATTGTAACAAATAGGGTTGTAAACGAGCCGAGCTTGAGCGAGCTCAGGCTTGGCTCGTGTTCGGCTCGTTCGAAATAGCTCGTGTTCGAAATCGGCTCGTGAACAGTGTCTCATGTTCGGCTCGTGTTCGGTCGAAATTGACTCGTTAAACTAAAATTGAGAAAAATAGATGTAAAGTGTGGGATTCGAACCTAAATCAAATCTATACTAAAAAAGACACTAACAACATTGCCACATGAGGTGTTATGATTTAAATNCCTTCTCCCATAATTTTAAAGTATGACACATCAACTTAATTCCTCTATAATTTGCACACTCGNATCTGAAATCTTGGTGCTTTTTAAATTATGGGTGATATCTTGAAATATTTATATGCAGTTTAAAGTGTTATCTAAAATCTCAAAATTATAAATTTATAGGTTTTAGCATATGTTTTAAACTCGTTTCATGCCATACTAACTTGCTAGATAATTTTGGATGGAGTTTATTATGTTAGTCTTAGAATTTTCTGAGTTGTTTTTTTTTTTTAATTCTTGANTACTAACTTGCTAGATAATTTTGGATGGAGTTTATTATGTTAGTCTTAGAATTTTCTGAGTTGTTTTTTTTTAATTCTTGGTATATTTTGAGAATAGAAAGTGTACTTTGAAACTGCAAGTTCGTCTGTACGCGTGTTCAAGGGATTTTAGCTCTCAATGCTTGTGGAATTATAGATGAAACATTTTATTTTGCCTTCCAATGATAGTTTTTCGAGTTAGTTGTTGAAGACTAATTATGCTTTAGAAAAATTTTTATTTAACTTTATATGTTTTATGACTTCTAGTTTGGAAGCGTAGTGGATGAGGCTAAATTGATTCAAAGGTATGTGCTTTTTACATGTGCATATCTGCAGATAGTTGCAATTAAATTATTCCTTATCTTTTCAAAAGGCATTAGATACATGCCACAGAATTATTATGTTATTACTTATCTAGCACCCGAACATTCATATTTACATGCATGTTTTACTTGTTAGATTAGTAATTATATAAGAATTGCGTGGTATGTATATAAATTTCNACATGCATGTTTTACTTGTTAGATTAGTAATTATATAAGAATTGCGTGGTATGTATATAAATTTCTTTTTTTAATATGTGAAAGAAATGAGAATATGGTTAGATAGTTTTGTACTTTTTAGATGCATTCTTCTAGGCTATAACCTTCCTCTGAATGATTCATAAGCATCTAAAGTGTAAAATTATAATTATTTTTGTTGATGTTTCAAAAGATAGGCTTCTTCCTATTTGAGGCAAATATGATAAGTTTATTATTATTATCTGATTTTTTTTAGCTATTGAATTGAGCATTATTATTTGTTAGAAAATTTAGTGCTTGATTTAGTTTAAATGTACTCATATTTTCTCAAAGTTTTGAAATGCAGGAATTAGTTAAGCTTATAAAAATTAAATATAAAAAGTAAAGGTATGCGTATGA
>JXCR01137149.1:0-36586 GCA_002079205.1 Phalaenopsis hybrid cultivar | reverse complement strand
TATATATATATATATATTTTGAAAAACTCAAATAGCCATCACAAGTAGCCAGATATTGTGAGAAAATATAGTTTGGCTGCGGTTTTCTGAAAACGCAAATAAAATACAGTTTTGTCAAACAGAAAGAACTATGGTACGACACCACACCACCACTATCCCAAATGCACCCTAAGTGGAGTTGACTACCTGAACCTTTTTTTCTCCATTGTGTCCTACTAAGTGTCATATTTTCATTTAATTCGAGCAAATTAAAAGCATTTTTTATACACATGCCCAGGTCCTTTTAGATTTATCTCTACCTATTTTAACAGAAATCAAATTTAAAACATCTACTCTCCTACCCTAATCATCAGGTGATCGACGTTCAATGTGACCAAACCATCTAAGATAACCCTCTGTAATCTTGTTTGCCATAGGAGTTACACCGACCCTTTCACTTATATATTTGTTTCACATTTTATCTAAAGACACTCATCCACCTAAGCACTCACATCCCAACAATACTTAACTTGAATTTATACTTTAATTTTAAAGGCCTATATTCCGCGCCATAATGTATTGCAAGTCTAATCACCATCGTATAAAATTTTTCTTTCAAGTCAAACTCATAAGTTTATGAAACCAGAGATTTTTGATGTTAGACATAAATACATATGAATTATATGGTATGTGTGCGTGTATATATCATGTTTACAAATTTAAAAAATATATAATTTTTAAAAATTTAGGCAAAACATACACATCAGACTTAATCACCACCATATTAGGCAAGCTCACTTAGAAAACAATAATAAATAATAAAAAAAAAAAACTAAAAAGTAATTAAATAACATTTACTCTTGAAAGTTCAATAAAAAATCTTCTAAGAAATTGCAGCTGAATTGATGACCATCCCAAAATACAAAACAAACACAAACGCCGAATAAAAATGAGAGCAACTTAGCATGGAGCGCATATTCTGTTGAGACTCCTAACATAGAGAACCATTTAGAGTTCAATGAAATCACGCCTGACAGAAAAAAATAAAAATTGGCCCCGTAACACGGGAATATTTCTCCCGTTTTATTCCTTATTATTCAAGTGTTATTATATATTATTCAGGCGTTATTGTGTTTTGAAAAAATTCAGTAGTTATAATAACAAAATAACACATCAATAAAACTTGAATAACAAACAATAACACCTAAATAACACGGAAAAAATATTTCTTTGTATTACCAGACATATTTTATATTTTTTTATGTCACCGCTACGTGACGTAATTTCATTAGACTCCGAATGATTCTCTACGTTAGGAATTTAGGAATTCTAACATAATAATTTTTCCCCTTACTCTAAAGTGCCTTAGCAGTCATTTCATCATCAATTGCCAAGGATTTTTTTACGCACTCCCCACAATTCTTACATATTTACATAGCTAACACCTAAGCTTTCATAATTGCATATAATGTATAGATTTATGACACATTAAACTTTTTACGTGTTAGATATGTAAATACATAAAAATTCCATTTTTTTAATTGAATGTTACTTGAATAATGAACTGAAAGGTTAGTAAATAATAAAAAATGAGCAAGCCCATCATAATATAACATAAAAACTGTTCAATTATGTTTTCATCCTGACTAACTGGGTTGGTTGAATTATATATATGGGTCATTTACATACATACCATGTATTTACATATCCAACACTTAAATCTTCATATTTACATTCATACCACAAATCTTTAACATCACCACAAAGACACCACTTCTATTAACTTATAAAGTCAAATGCATCTTTCTATGCAATAGGTTTTATAACACCGAGCTGTTATAAATGTAAATATCAAACATTAGATGACAGATACGTAAATACATAGGAATTGAGTGGTATTTATGTATATGGAGACAAATNCCATCATAATATAACATAAAAACTGTTCAATTATGTTTTCATCCTGACTAACTGGGTTGGTTGAATTATATAACATACCATGTATTTACATATCCAACACTTAAATTTTAATATTTACATTCATACCACAAATCTTTAAAATCACCACAAAGACACCACTTCTATTAACTTATAAAGTCAAATGCATCTTTCTATGCAATAGGTTTTATAACACCGAGCTGTTATAAATGTAAATATCAAACATTAGATGACAGATACGTAAATACATAGGAATTGAGTGGTATTTATGTAAATGGAGAGACAAACAAGGGGATTCAGTATTTACCTTAATGGAGCCTAGGAGTTGATTAATCAGTACACAAACCACACTGGAAGCAGAAGTATCATAAGAACATATCCTGGTTACTCCAGGAGACAATTAAGAGGTCTTGAAGAACAGAAATTAAGATTTAGAAGGCACTAATAATGGAAAAAAAAATGGGGGTTTCAATGAACCTGGCTAATATTGTTGATAACAAGCTCCATCTCCATCTCCAAGGTTTCAGACTTTGAAATGGCTCTTATATACAGCAGGTGATCAATCCAGCATTAGGTGCGAGCAGTCTTCTTCGTGGTCGTCGTTGCGGATAATCCGGCGGACGAATTGGCCGCGAACACGCGGCCGCTGCTCCGCCAATCTCTTCCGGCTCTGATAGCGCACCTGCAATGCCAGAAGGAAAGGAAATGTGTATGTGTTAGATATGTAAATATTAAGGAATTGGGTGGTATGTATGTCAGTGCCCCCCAGGCAAAAGTAACAAATGGCCAAAACCTAATTCAAACATAGAGCGAAAAAGAACAAAAAATAAAAAAAAGGTTAAATATTAATGCACCAAAACAAAAATTGCATACAAGTTCTCCTCTTGTGAAGATTTAACATCCTAATTTCATTAATATTACACCCACAAATTTTTTATAAAAGGGAAAGATTTACATACATACCACTCAATTATTGATGTATTTACATATATAATACCTAAACTTCAATTCTTACACATATGCTATCCTAGCTATGTATGGAAAAAAATTACTTTTTACACTCCGGACGTAGCTCTACGTGTGGACTACAATAATATGCCGCCACGTGTGCTACATCGCGGAGGTTATTTCAAGGTTATTGAAGTGGAACCGCAGAAGTTATTTCGGTATTATTTCAGGGTTATTGAAGAGTAACTCATATATTCCACTTCAATAACCCCGAAATAACATAAGCAATTCCACTTCAATAACCCCAAAATAACACCGTTGAGANCCCCAAGCAAAAGTAACAAATGGCCAAAACCTAATTCAAACATAGAGCGAAAAAGAACAAAAAATAAAAAAAGGCTAAATATTAATGCACCAAAACAAAAATTGCATACAAGTTCTCGTCTTGTGAAGATTTAACATCCTAATTTCACTAATATTACACCCACAAATTTTTTTTAAAAGGGAAAGATTTACATACATACCACTCAATTATTGATGTATTTACATATATAATACCTAAACTTCAATTCTTACACATATGCTATCCTAGCTATGTATGGAAAAAATTTACTTTTTACAATCCGGGCGTAGCTCTACGTGCGGACTACAATAATATGCCGCCACGTGTGCTACATCGCAGAGGTTATTTCAAGGTTATTGAAGTGGAACCGCGGAGATTATTTCGGGATTATTTCAGGGTTATTGAAGAGTAAGTCATATATTCCACTTCAATAACCCTGAAATAACATCCGCAATTCCACTTCAATAACCCCAAAATAACACCGTTGAGGTTATTTCGGGGTTTTCAAAAAGAAATTCATATATTTCACTTCAATAACCCCGAAATAACCCAAAAATAACTCTGAAATAACCTCTCCAGTCTTATTTCGGGGTTATTGAAGAGAAACACATTTATTCCACTTCAATAACCCCGAAATAACACCGCGAAGGTTATTTTGGAGTTATTGTGGAGTCTGCGGTTCAACTTTAATATTTTTTTAGATGGGCTCGATATAACACACATAGAGGTATACTATTGGGAGTCCGCACATAGAGCTACGTCCGGAGTCCGCACATAGAGAATTTTTCCAGCATAGAGGTTTTATATCCCAACCTTAAAGATGGGCGAGACTACGGTGCTTTGTATGAGAACAAGATTATGCTTTCNCGTAAGAATTGAGTGTTATGTATGTAAATCTTCCAAAGAAAACAAATATTTTTTAGATAGAACGATTGGAATTAAGAACAATACCAGTAATTGTCTTCTGTTCTTTCCAGTCCATGCCAGCAATCATTGGTTCCTTCTTGCTGCAGAATGCCTCGGGTCTGGTATGAATAACCTGTGCGCAAGTACTATAATGTGGACCAGCAGTTTGTCCGGATGGAGACATTTGTTGTGGGTTACTAGCTTCAAAAGCACGTTTTGTACAGGAGCTCTGCGAATTTATAACCGCTGTCAGTAAGTGCTTTCTAATAATAATGGGGCATTTATAAACATTCCACTCAATTCTAATGAATTTACATATCTGAGACCAAAATTATACTTCTTACATTTATACCACCAAATCTTCCATATCACATAAAAAGTTCCACCATTTAAACATTTAGGGCCTGTTTGGGGCAGCTTATAAGTGCGACAACGTTTTCAAAAATGTCGCCGTTCTGTTTGATTAACACGTTTCGATTGCATTTTAAAAACAACTTATTTGATTTGTTAATAAACGCCAGCCGTGCCAAAGACCCCGCAGTCCGCGTTTTTGAGTTGGCGTTCAAAAATATTTCCTTCGGTGCCCTTCTCCTCTCCGCTCTTCCGCGCCCTTCTTCTCTCCGCTTCCTCGCTCGATCTACTCTCCGTCGTTAGCACTCGAAACCATCTCGTCTATTCCACCCTCCGTCGTCTGAAGCTCCTTCGACATTCCTAACAGCAGAAGCAATCGTGAATCCGCCCTCTCTGCCCTAGCTCGCGATCCCTAGCCTCTCCCTGCTTCCTTCAGCATTCCGATCTACCCTCTGTCGTTCGCACTCGCAACCATCTCGTCTATTCCACCCCTGTCGTTCGCAGCTCCTTCGACATTCCTAACAGCAGAAGCAATCGCGAATCCGCTCTCACTGCCCTAGCTCGCGATCCCTAGCCTCTCCATGCTTCCTTCGGCATTCCAGAAGAGAGAAATTGTCTGCTGCTTTTGTCTCTCAAATTACACTGCGATATCCTCGTTTTTTTCTGTTCCTTTTCTTCTCTGCAGTTTCTGAATCTCAAGATAATGGCGTCGGCGATTGAAAACAATGTAAACAATGCCAAGTTGGTGAGTATTTTTTCGATCAATCTTTGGTATTTCTTATAGTTTGCATATTTAATCTGAAAATTTTCGGATTTGATTGTGTTTTTGCATCAGAACCGTTGGGTACTTGTCCTACATGCACTACATTCTTGGTTTCCTTTTTGTTTTTATGTTGGCGGACATAGATTTAAACAAAATTTTCCGAATTAAATGTATTTTTTGACAAGAATCAAACTTTAGTTTTCATTTAAATTCGTTTATATCGCCTTGTTTCCCATCTTTAACTTTTTTCGTAGGATTGTAAAATTTTCTTATTATAGTTTTGTGTTGATGACAAAGAACAGTATTGAAATGAAAACCTTCTTCTTCTTTATGGTTTTGAACTAGTCTTCTGTAGCAGGATGACAATTTTGATTAAATCCCCGTTGTTGGATTTTTAACATTGACTTTGGGAAAAACCGTTACTTTTAAGAGATGTTGGAACCGACAAGTTAATTTTTTTTCACAGACTTTGGTAGTTAATGATCAAACTGTGAAATTTGAGATTTGAGATACTGTTGGACAGAAGAGATATCGTAGTTTAGCTCAGATGTATTATAGGGGTGCCGCAACGACTATAATTGTGTATGATGTAACGAATGTGGTTAGTCATTAACATGTTATTTTTTTCTTTTTTTTGTGTCTCATTATACTACATATTAGTAAGTGAAGATGTATTTTACTTTTGTATATGTAACCGTGCTTCTTTGATATGATAGAAAATTTTTGAGTTATATAAATGTAACTTAACTCTTTTGTATTTTCATGTATTAACATTTGAACTTTAATTTTATTGAGAAAATTATAAATTCAGCGTGATAGATTGTTCATTTAACTAAAAAAATCTGCAAATAAACTGTTTACAAAACGCACAAACTAAACAGCTAAACAACTCATCTACAACAGAGGCAAAATAGTCATTTATCCAGAATCAATTGTTTTATAAATGCACAAACCAAACAGCCAGCCAGTNATTTTGATGATTCATTCAAATAAAATTATATTAATATTTTTTTCTATTTTACTTTTTGTTTTTCATATTAATGAATATTTTCTTTTCAAATGAAGTTTTGAAGCCTGCTCATTATGTCTTTTGAGCCGACTCAAGCAGGGTTTCGAGCCAAATTGATCAGATTTTTTAGTTGGATTGATCCGGCCCACGAGCCAAAAAGGGCATTCGAGCTAGCTCGTTTAAAATTCGAGTTGGCTAGCAAATCGTTTGATTTCGATTTGGATTGGATCAAAATTAAGTTGAATCGAGTCACTGGCCAATTTTGATTCATCTAAAACAATTTCTCGATTTTGAGCCGCCTATGGATCTGCTCGAAATTGACTCATTCACGGCCCTATATGAGACATTCAGGGGTCCTATTTATCAATCTCAGAATGTCATTAGGCTCATACACACACATATTACATGATTTTTATGTATTTATATATCTAATACCTAAATTTTAATTCTGACAATTATGTCTACTGTTGTAAGAAAAACTTGTTCGGGAACAACTCGTGTTTGGCTCATTAAGTAGCTTGTGTTAGAATCGTTAGTTAAGTAAACAAGCTGAATACAAACAATTTTTTTAAACTCGAATTATAAATGAGCCTAAAACAATCATTTGTTTGATCATGTTCGACTCATTTTAGCTTTAAAAAAAAAATTATATATATTATTTATATAATAATACATTATATACATTTATATCTAAGTTTAAATCATAACAACTCGTGTGGTCTTATGGTTTTGTGCTTTTACCATACAAAATTTATGCATATTCAAATCCAACACCTTACATCTAATTTTTCTAATTGAAACAACCACCTATTAGTCGAACACAAAGAAGAATATGTAACTTGAGTCGAATCATACTGTTCATGAGCAATTTCGAACATGGAAGCTTGAGCTCGTTTATAGCCAAAATTATACCNAAAATTTATATATATTATTTATATAATAATACATTATATACATTTATATCTAAGTTTAAATCATAACAACTCATGTGGTCTTGTGGTTTTGTGCCTTTTACCATACAAAATTTATGCAGGTTCAAATACAACACCTTACATCTAATTTTTCTAATCAATTGAAACAAGCAATTATTAGTCAAACACGAAGAAGAATATGTAACTTGAGTCGATTCACACTGTTCATGAGCAATTTCGAACATGAGTCAATTTCAAAAAAACCAAACACGAGCCAAGCTTGAGCTCGTTTATAGCCAAAATTATACGNTCAAAGGAACAATTGATAAAATATAATTTCTTTTTTTTATAATTAAATGGTATATTTACATAGATCTATGCAGACGTCTGGCTCTCTTTTGCAACTTTAGTTTGAAATTCTTGTGGAAGATATATTAGCAGTACGTGTTCTTGAAAATTTGAGTGGTGAATCTCAAATTTGAAAAGGTTATTCATTTAAAAATTAGAAGTCATAATTAGTAAATGAACACGGCAATTTTTTTCATTTCATTGCTCTTACTGGACAGTTACAGGAGGATGTACCTTGGTGTATGCTTTCCGCTGATGATATCCTTCTTGTGGATAAGGCTAGAGAAAGAGTGCAAGAAAAATTAGAATTATGGAGGTCAACTTTGGAGTTNAATGAACACGGCAATTTTCTTTATTTCATTGCTCTTACTGGACAGTTACAGGAGGATGTACCTTGGTGTATGTTTTTCGCTGATGATATCCTTCTTGTGGATAAGGCTAGAGAAAGAGCGCAAGAAAAATTAGAATTATGGAGGTCAACTTTGGAGTCTAAATATCTTTGTTTGAGTAGAACTAAAATTGAATACATGGATTGTAATTTAGTAGTAATAGCTCTAGTGATAGAGTTGTTACTATGGGTGATCAAATTATTAAAAGGTGTGAAAGATTTAGATATCTCGGGTCTATTGTTCAAAGTGATGGCGATATAGATGGGAATGTTATTAGTAGAATTCAAGTTAGTTGGATGAAGTGGCGGAATGTTTCGGGCCTATTGTGTGATTGGAAAAGTATCGCTTAGACTGAAAGGAAATTTTATAAAATGGTAATGAGATGAAAAATGCTCTATGGCGCAAAATGTTAGCCTTTAAAAGAGAAGCACAAAATTAAGTTAATTGTTACCGAGACGAGAATACTTAGGTGGATGAGTAGTTTTACACTTAGAGACAAATTTCAAAATGAATATATTCGTGATAGAGCTAGTGTAGCTCCAATGACGAATGAGATAGTTATGACTTATGAGATTCGTANTGTTACCGAGACGAGAATACTTAGGTGGATGAGTAGTTTTACACTTAGAGACAAATTTCAAAATGAATATATCTGTGATAGAGCTAGTGTAGCTCCAATGACGAATGAGATAGTTATGACTTATGAGATTCGTGATTTTGTACTCCTAATATGTTGCATTTTTTTTGGGTATGTTGTATCTATTATATGTTTTATGATATCAAATTATAGCATTTATATTTTTTTTCTCATGCCCTTAAATTCTTGTATTGTCGATAATAATAGAACACTACACTTGGTTCTTGTTTAGTAAAATGGTTGAATGTTTTCTACAGAATAATGATGTAAGTCAGTCATAGTTGCTCAACCAATTNTGCATTTTTTTTGGGTATGTTGTATCTATTATATGTTTTATGATATCAAATTATAGCATTTATATTTTTTTTTCTCATGCCCTTAAATTCTTGTATTGTCGATAATAATAGAACACTACACTTGGTTCTTGTTTAGTAAATTGGTTGAATGTTTTCTACAGAATAATGATGTAAGTCAGTCATAGTTGCTCAACCAATCATCTTGAATCTTTGTGTTCTTTAAATTATGGGTGATATCATGAAATATTGATTTTAAATTCTTGTATTGTCGATAATAATAAAACACTACACTTGGTTCTTGTTTGGTAAAATGGTGGAATGTTTTCTACAAAATAATGATGTAAGTCAGTCATAGTTGCTCAACCAATTATCTGGAATCTATGTGTTCTTTAAATTATGGGTGATATCATGAAATATTAATATGCAGTTTAGAGTGTTATCTAGAATCTATCAAAATTATATGTTGTAGCAAATATTTTAAACTCATTTCATGTCACACTAACTTACCAGATTGGATGGAGCTTATTATGACTGAGATTTTTTTGAAATCTTCTTATTTGATTCTTGATATTTTGGGAATAGAAAAGACATACTTTGAAGATATAAATTCGTTTATATGTGTGTTCAAAGTAATTTAGTTGTCAATGCTTGTGAAACACTAGATAGAAAAAATATGTTTTATAAAGGGTTTGATTTAACTTTATATGTTTTATGGCCTCTAGTTTGGAAGCTTGTTGTATGTGGCTAAACTGATTCAAACATATGTGTTTTGCACATATACAAATCTGCAGTTAATTATATTTGGATTGTTACTCATCTTTTCTTAGCGGCATTTAAATATATACCACATAATTATTATGTACTTACATATCTAACACCTAAACATTAATATTTACATGAGTTCTTTAGGTGTTAGATAAGTAAATATAGAAAATTGTGTGGCATGTATATAAATTTCTTTTTTTCTATGATGTGAAGAAAATGAGAATAAGGTTAGAAAGTTTTGTACTTTTTGAATGTATTCTTCTACCCTGTAACATTCCTCCAAATGATCCATAAGCCCCTAAAATACAAAATTACAATCATTTTAGTTGATATTTCAAATTACAAGTTTCTTCTTATTTGAAGCAAACATGATAAGCTTATTATTATTATCTGATCTTTTTTTAAGTCATAGAAGTGAGCATTATTATTTGTTAGAAAATTTGGTGTATGATTTAGTTTAAATGTAGTCGTCATGTTTTCTCTAAGTTTTTGAAATGGAGAAATTAGTTAATCTTATGAAAGCTAAATATAAAAAACAAAGATATGTGTATACCACGTTNAGAAGTGAGCATTATTATTTGTTAGAAAATTTGGTGTATGATTTAGTTTAAATGTAGTCGTCATGTTTTCTCCAAGTTTTTGAAATGGAGAAATTAGTTAATCTTATGAAAGCTAAATATAAAAAACAAAGATACGTGTATACCACGTGATTTAATCATTTTGCAGATTTGAGTACTATATATTTACATAAATAAAACTTTATTACTATCAAGTTTTATTTTTTTGCAGCTTTGAAAAAAATATGAGGATGAAAGTCATTAAGATTCAAGAATCATTTTATTTTGCTTTTATATATAATTTTTATATTTGATATTTGTAACTATCAATTGTCATTTGTAGATTTATAATATGTAATTTGTAATTTACAAATTCTGATTATAAGGATATAAATAATATTTGCTTCGCCTTATAATAATTTGTAAATTTGTATTTTGATGATTCATTCAAATAAAATTATATTAATATTTTTTTCTATTTTACTTTTTGTTTTTCATATTAATAAATATTTTCTATTCAAATGAAGTTTTGAAGCCGGCTCATTATGTCTTTTGAGCCGACTCAAGCAGAGTTTCAAGCCAAATTGATCATATTTTTTAGTTGGATCGATCCGGANTTATGTCTTTTGAGCCGACTCAAGCAGAGTTTCAAGCCAAATTGATCATATTTTTTAGTTGGATCGATCCGGCCCACGAGCCAAAAAGGCCATTCAAGTTGGCTCGTTTAAAATTCGAGCTGGCTAGCAAATCGTTTGATTTCGATTTGGATTGGATAAAATTTAAGTTGAACCGAGTCACTAGCCAATTTTGATTCATCTAAAACAATTTCCTGATTTTGAGCCGCCTATGGATCTGCTCGAAATTGACTCATTCACAACCCTATATGAGACATTCAGGAATCCTATTTATCGATCTCAGAATGTCATTGGGCTCATACACACACATATTACATGATTTTTATGTATTTATATATCTGATACCTAAATTTTAATTCTTACAATTATGTCTACGGTTGTAAAAAAAACTTGTTCGCGAACAACTCGTGTTTGGCTCATTAAGTAGCTCGTGTTTGAATCGTTAGTTAAGTAAACGAGCTGAACACAAACAATTTTTTTAAACTCGAATTATAAATGAGCCTAAAACAATCATTTGTTTGATCATGTTCGACTCATTTTAGCTTTAAAAAAAAAATTATATATATTATTTATATAATAATACATTATATACATTTATATCTAAGTTTAAATCATAACAACTCATGTGGTCTTGTGGTTTTGTGCCTTTTACCATACAAAATTTATGCAGGTTCAAATACAACACCTTACATCTAATTTTTCTAATCAATTGAAACAAGCAATTATTAGTCAAACACGAAGAAGAATATGTAACTTGAGTCGATTCACACTGTTCATGAGCAATTTCGAACATGAGTCAATTTCAAAAAAACCAAACACGAGCCAAGCTTGAGCTCGTTTATAGCCAAAATTATACGTTGTGTTTCACTTTTTAGAAATTAACAATTGTGATATTTTTGTGAATTAAAAGATATAATTGCTATAAATATTAAAATTAATTTTTGATGTTAAATATGTAAACGCCTAATCTAAAAGGACCCTACAACTTTTGGATAAAATCCCACTAATAAGTTACTGAAAAAATTTATATACAAAATAAGAGAGGCAAAAAAAGTCAGAAAAATTAAACTTGCCTTTAATTCAAATTAACGTCGACTACCAGGGAAAAACAACTCCACTCCATTTTCCTTCACCTGGATGTGAAAATTGCTAGCTCTGTCTGTATACTGCCCATCATTGAACACGCCTTTCTTCAAAATGGTCAACTGTAGGAAAAAAGAAAAGCACATCACACATAAATAAATAAATAAAAATAAAATAATGCACTTTTGTGTATTTAAATATATAACATCTAAACTTTCATATTTACATATTTAACCCTCAAATTTTAAATAGTAAATCATAAATATTATTATTACTACTTAAAAGTGAAATGCACTCTTTCATGCATAATTGTATGACACCAAAGTGTTACAGCTACAAAAGTAAATATCAAACTTCAGATGTTAGATTTGTAAATATATAGGTATTGAGTGCAACAGTGTAATATTAAACACCAACTTAACTTATTGGTTAACAACTTAAACTTTCAACCAAGAAAATATGAGTATGAGGCTTTGCATATATGGTGTGCATGCCTTTACATACATACCACCCAATGCTTATGCATATGTCTTTACATATCTAATGCCTAACTTTTACTTTTTACATTTATACCGACCAAATCTTTCATATCACATTAAAAATATCACTACTTTATTTTCTAAAATGTGAAATACGCCTTTTATGCACATAGAAGGTGGCACACACAAACATATTTAAAAGTTAAAATAATGATATTTTTAATATGATATCAAAGATTTTGATGGTATAAATGTAAAAAAAAGGTCTTATATATGTAAATACAAAAAAATGGGGCGGTATGTATGTAAATGCCCCTTTTATGAAATGAAATACACATTTTCATGTCATGATATGAATATAACACTAAAGTGTCGTATGAGTAAATATCAAATTTTATGTGTTAAAAATGTGAATGCATAGAAATTTTGTGGTATGTGTATAAATCCCCTTTTATTCTTATTTTAAAGTATACAGAGCTATAATATATTAAAAATCAAGCTTTCCAGGCTCTTCATGGGATGTGGATTGACAATGATCCAATCTTTCTAGATGGCATTGATGAATGTAATGAGTGTTGATTGGAAAGTTGAAAGTTGATATTGACTATATGTAAGATGAATTAGAGTTTGATGATGAATATTTGATATGCAATTGCCATACCCCAACTGACCACACTTGAGTCAAGCAATAAATAAACAAGCATGATTTCACTTAACGCATACAATATTCTTTAACCATATCTATTTTATAATCTCAGCATCGAAAGTCATGGATTCAATCATTTTTCTGTCACAATCAATTCTTATCTATTTACATATCCAACAGCTAAAGTTTAATATTTTTACATTAATACCACCCAAATCTTTCATATGACGTAAAAAATATCACCATCTCAACTTCTAGAACGTGAAATATACATTTTCATGCATAGGTAAGGTGGCACGTGTGTAAAAATTGAATTTTAGGTGTTACATATATAAACACATAGGAATTGAGTGGTATGTAAGTCTTCTGAAAAATAAATGCAAACCTGTCCATGCACATCAGCAGATATGCCGGTAACCAGAGGCTCCACCTTGATAATAAAGTCTGCTGGGTAAATTAGATGAGAAAGAAGCCTTGGAGATTCCATCTCCAGATAGACATCTTCATGATTCAGAATGACCAGAGAACAATCCTGAAATATACATGATTAAAAAATAAAGAATGAAGAGAGCTAAAAAGAAAGCATATGTTAGAAACAAGGAAGATTTACATATATACCATTCAATTCCTGTTTATTTACATATTAACACCTAAACTTCAATGTTTACATGCATACCACCTTACCTATGCGTGAAAATGTCTATTTCAGTTCTTAAAAGTTAAATTGGTGGTATTTTTTGATGTGATGTGAAAGATTTGGGCGGTATAAATGTAAAAGATAAAGATTAGGTGTTAGATATGTAAATTCATAGGAATTGTGTGGTCGGAATGTAAATGCCCTGAGAAGNTATATACCATTCAATTCCTGTTTATTTACATATTAACACCTAAACTTCAATGTTTACATGCATACCACCTTAACTATGCGTGAAAATGTCTATTTCAGTTCTTAAAAGTTAAATTGGTGGTATTTTTTAATGTGATGTGAAAGATTTGGGTGGTATAAATGTAAAAGATAAAGATTAGGTGTTAGATATGTAAATTCATAGGAATTGTGTGGTCGGAATGTAAATGCCCTGAGAAACAAACATTGGAAGGGATATTTACATACCAGTGTTAGAAAAATTACTATTTACAAAATTAGCACTTAGGTGATTTTTTTAACTACTAAACTAGGGCTAACAAAAAAGTTTGTTGTTCATAAAAGAATTANGGATATTTACATACCAGTGTTAGAAAAATTACTATTTACAAAATTAGCACTTAGGTGATTTTTTTAACTACTGAACTAGGGCTAACAAAAAAGTTTGTTGTTCATAAAAGAATTGTTTGCTAAGGAAGCGAGTCGAACAAGTATAAATTTTTTAAGCTCGAATTATAAACGAGTCGAACACAAACAGCCCTGTGTTTGATCGTGTTTGGCTCGTTTTAGCTTGAAATAAGAAAATTATATATGTTATTGAGGNACAAACAGCCCTGTGTTTGATCGTGTTTGGCTCGTTTTAGCTTGAAATAAGAAAATTATATATGTTATTGAGCAGATTCAAATCTAACACCCTAAATTTATTTTTCTAATTAATCTAAATTAGCCAATTTTGAGTCAAACACAAGCCGAACACTAACAAAAAAGTGCAAATCGAGTAGTACAAGAACACACTGTTTACAAGCAATTTCGAACATGAGTCATTTTCTAATAGAATTAATTTCGAATGAGTTGAACACGAGGCGAGCTTGAGTCAGTCAGCTTGNGAACATGAGTCATTTTCTAATAGAATTAATTTCGAATGAGTTGAACACGAGGCGAGCTTGAGTCAGTCAGCTCATTTACAAGTCCTATATCAAACCAATGCATATACGTGTTATGTGATCAAACTATTAAAATTTTGATAAAAATGATAAATATGGGTTGGGGTTTTATCATGATATTTGATATTTGAGTAAGAATTTGATTAAAAAAAATGTCCAGATTTGTAAATATCGATATTTTGAGTATATGTATGTAATTGCCCTGTATTAAAACCATATAAAATAGGGGCATTTACATACATAACACACATTTTTTATATATTTATGAATCTCACGCTTAAACTTTCTTACACATAGCACTCAAATCTTTAATATCACATCAAAAATAGCACCATACCANTAATTGCCCCGTATTAAAACCATATAAAATAGGGGCATTTACATACATAACACACAATTTTTATATATTTACGAATCTCACACTTAAACTTTCTTACACATAGCACTCAAATCTTTAATATCACATCAAAAATAGCACCATTACCGCTTCTTAAAAGTCAAACACACATTTTAAAGCAAAAAAGGTGCCATGTATGTAACTATGATATTTTACGTGTGAGATATGTAAATACATAAGAATTGAAGCGATACCTACGTAAATTTCCCANTATTTTACGTGTGAGATATGTAAATACATAAGAATTGAAGCGATACCTACGTAAATTTCCCAAAAAAAAAAAGCTGTGGGATTTGGCTAACCTGTTCTGACGTAAGGGTAAAACAATAGTGCAGAAAGTCTAATACATGATCCATAGAACCATGAGCTGCAATCTCCAAAATCGACAGGTCATCAATCATGATAGAAATGTGACCCCTCCTATCATCCCCTGAGGAGTTAACCTCTACAGCCCTTAAGATCTTTGAATATAATTCAACAAATCCGTCTTCTATGCCATTTTTCTGTGCCTCATCTAAACAAAGCAAGCATAGAAGTATGATAAATCCATGATTAGTATTCTGTAGTTCAAGCGATTTACAAAATAAATGTGCTAAGGATGCTTGAGGAAACGATGGAAATGCCAATTTGATTTTCAGATCACCTGGAAACTCCATTTTAAGCAGATCTATGAAATGAAATCTGTTTTTCTGCCTATGCATTGAAAGATTGCATCCCTGGTTGAAATGATAAGAATCGATCAGACACACACGCCTACCAGAGCTCGCAAGAGATACTTGACCCTACGATGTTCGATGAAATGGAGCAACATATAAACGCGTAACTTGCTTACCTGCTTCCGAAGAATGCGATCGTAGTGGGAGAAGGGGTGGGAAAGAGCAAGGAAGAGCACTGACCCCCCATGTTCAGGGGAGAGAGCACGCTTGACAAGGTGATGAAGAACGAAAGCGCCGCTTGTCTCCACGCAGTCTTCCACCAGAACGACACGCCCCCGCGAAAGAGCACCGCCGGCGTAACCGGCCGCCATGAGCCCTAAAGCTTCGTCGAGAAGGTTTGTGCTGGGGTTCATGGTAGATGCAGACCCTTCGTCTTCGGGATGCTTTCCAGCATAAAAACTGCAATGAATTTATCAATTAGTTCCCGCCTGCAAATGACGCTTGGCTCGGTGTGAAGAGCGAAAATTAGCGCAATAAGAGCTACACGCTGATTCNTGCAATGAATTTATCAATTAGTTCCCGCCTGCAAATGACGCTTGGCTCGGTGTGAAGAGCGAAAATTAGCGCGCTGATATAGGGCGTAACCGGCAAGCCTGGGGTAAAACCCATGAGTTACTGTAGCGACAACCCCGCTACACCCCAACTAACATTCCATTTAGTTTTTTCTCCGTTACTAGATCAATGTCAACGAATTTAAATTTTTTTGCTGACGGCACACCCCAACTAACATTCCATTTAGTTTTTTCTCCGTTACTAGATCAATGTCAACGAATTTAAATTTTTTTGCTGACGGCACTGCCTGTTATAAATAACAAATATGCATTAATAAAGTAGTGTCAGGTCAATATGAAATTAGATTAAACATAAAGTTAAATATTAAATTACGTGTCTTTAGTTTTTCAGCCCACCATTCCTCTTGTGCATCTATTGTGCGCTTAACAAGATCCCAGCCTATTCCTGTTGATCCTNAAATCTGGGATGTGGGTGTGCCGATTATGCCCTAAGGTAACATCTCTCATGTCATGTCGCACTCACTTCTCTCCAATCTGTGGCTTTGGTGGCTATGATTTGTCTTTTTTTCTCCTCTCCCTCTTCCCTCCTCCCTCCGATCTCCGACTTTGTTTGGTTCATTCGCTCCGTCCTCCCATGATATCCTCCACCATTATGTTTGTGGTTTGAAATGATTCTGCAATTCATGGCTTTCTTTCTGTGATTTTTAGTTTTCTCATTTGTATTTTGAAGTTCTGCATTTGGTAATTTTGGATTATAAGATTTTTTTTTTCTTTGTGCTTNTGAAATGATTCTGCAATTCATGGCTTTCTTTCTGTGATTTTTAGTTTTCTCATTTGTATTTTGAAGTTCTGCGTTTGGTAATTTTGGATTATAAGATTTTTTTTTTCTTTGTGCTCTGTTATGTTGATGGTTTGGTGGCGGTGTGGTAGTGGGTGATTTTGTGGTGGTTGTGTTGTGATATTGGTGGTTGCCCGAAATAGTAGCAATATGTATTGTGACTTTGTTATACTATGTGCTCTGTTCTGAAAGTCATGCTCTATTGGTGGTGGTGGTGATTTTGTGGTGGTTGCCGAAAATTTTGGATTTTGCAATTATGTTTGTGTTTGCACGAAATATGTTGTTGTGCTGTAATATTGGTGGTTGCCCAAAATAGTGGTTGTGTTGTTATGATAGTTGGTGTTTGTCGGAATATTGTGATGTTTGTTGGTGGTTGTCTAAAATATTGTTGTTTTAATGTTATGGTAGTAGTGGTGGCATTGGTATTATGGTGTTGGTGGTGGTTGTGATGTTCTGTTGGTCGTGTTCTTGTGGTGGTGGTGGTATCGGTGTTGGTGCGGTCTTTGGTGTGGTGTTGTTTTGGTGATAATTGTGTGGTGTTGGTGTTGGTGTTGGTGTTGTGTGAAGATGATGGTGTGGTAGTAATGGGTTTTTCATGTTGGTGGTGTTGGTTGTGCGGTGTGGCAGTGGTTGTGTGGTGTTGTTGGTGGTTGTGTTGTAATAGTTTTGTAAGAGGTAGTAATTGTATGGGGGTGATAATGTTGGTGATGAGGCAGTAGTAGTGTGTTGGTTCTGATGATGTGGTGGCGGTGGTGGTGTATTAGTGTTGATGATGTGGTGGCGGTGGTGGTGTATTAGTGTTGATGATGTGGTGGTTGTAAATGGTTAATGTGTGGTGGTGGTGATATGTTAATGGATTTGAGATGTTTCTATTACTTTATTTTTTTGCATTTCTCATAAATTTATGTTGCTTAGTTTTTTGGGTGCTAATTATTGTAATGGGCAAGAGAAAAGAGATCCGTTCGTCCGCTGCCTATGATAAAGATATGACATTAATATTTTGTGATCTATGTTTTAAGGAGATCGAATTGGGAAATATGCCAACCACCTGTTTTTAACAAGGAAATATGAAATAATATAATAAAAGAAAGTTCAATAAAAGCGCAGGAAGCAAATAAGATTGAATGTAGCTTAAAAACATTTGGGATCAGTTAAATAAGATTTGAAAAACATGGATAGAGCTAAAGCGGGGATCCATAGACTTGGGTTGAGACTCTGTAAAACAAACCATCAATCCTTTTGAAGAATGGTGGACTAAGAGCTTTGATGTAAGAATGTTCGAAACATAAACTCGTTCAACTTTTCTTAAAGTTTTCATTGATCAATTTAAGTTTTAATTGATTTGTAGTTCATGGCAACTGCGAAAAATTTTAAGTTCAGCATCATTGGCCCTTAGCTTGAAGATAAGTTGGATTGTATATGCAATGGAGTGGTGGTTATCGATGATCAAGCATGAGCACTAAGCGAGAGAGGACGCAAAGCAGAGCTGAGAATTTAGAAGCAAAGCAATATGCTGAGTCTATTGAGGGGTCCAACCTCTACTTAAATGAAGTAGAATATACTAGTCGATCCAAACGTACATGGGTAAAAAAATGAAAAAAAGTTTGTCTTGCTTTCATCAGAAGCCAGATCCATCAATTAAAGGGTTCATGCACCAATAAGTTTATTGGATCACACGCGACCTATATTCAACAAAATATAAGAATTCTGGAATATACTCCATAAATTGATGATGACGTCGATTTAATTATTCTTATTGAAGTTGTTAGAAGACTTAACCAGGAGGGAAGTTTTTATGTCAATGAAACCTAACCGTATGATTAATTATTTGAGAAGAGATAGGGTTTATTTATAACATGTGAGGGAGGTTCATTTCAGCCCTTTAGTGAATAACTCCCTTAACTAGCTTATTAGATGACTCATTTTGATCCACCTTTATCATATGAGTTCTTTTAATGATTTGAGAGTCATAATGATCTTGAAATTAGGCAATATAAAACTTGTTGGATTTCTCTCATCGAGACACTCGATTTAAATATAAATATGTAAAATCAAAAGTCATTTTACCATTAAATTGATGATTAAAAAACTCAAAGTGCTTTAGTAGCATGATTTGGGTTTAATTGAACTCGAATCAAACTAATTTTGGTATTATCGAGTTCGTCTTGTTAAGACAAATAGTTTGATTATAATTTTGTTAATTTGGGGCCTTTTAATGCTATTGAATTTGAATATGGATTTTCTTGCTAAAAAATAACACGAGATTCATGTCAATTGATAAAAATCTCTTGATGACGCGTTAATAGTAAACATAAATCATGTAATATATTTCATAGAATTTTTGGAGAATCCTGAGGGGATTAGAGTTGCCTTTAAGATATCGTGCTAGAAAATATTTGATCGTTATATTTTAAATTGACGAGTCAAGTGGGAAAGCATCCAACTACATTCTCGGTGTATTTGACATATATTACTATTTTTGGCAGTCAAATATAGTTATGTTATTGTCAATGATAATTGGCGAGGTTTGTAAATGTTGATATTGGTTTAATGACGTGCATCAACCTCATAAAAAAAGGCTTGCATCAATAACAAGCATCGATCTTATAAGTGATGGCGTGCATCGATAGAACGAGGAGCAAGAAGTTGGTGGGTGTTGATGGTAAGAATTTCTATATCAAATCGTAATGCGAGAGAGCGTAGTTGGGTAACAATATACAAAGCATGTAATTATAGATAGATGAAGCCTGAGGAACTGTGGTGAAGTATTAGCAATCAAGGGTGCACATGAATAATCGTAGACAATCAAGTGATTATAATCGGGTGATCGTTGTCGAGCAATGATGGTCGAGCAATCATAGTAGATAAATAGTAGTCTAGGAAACATAAATAAACAAGAATGGGGGAGCAGTTGTGGTCAGACAACCATGGATGGGCAATAAGGTCGAGCAATCATAGTCAGGATCATAATTAGACAACGATAATTATGTGATCATAATTCAAGCAGTAATAATAGAGTGATATTGATCAATTGATCATACTTAGACACTAGAGATTGGATATTGTATTCAATCAATGGTAGTTGCTAATGTGATAAAGATGAGACAATCATAGTTGGGTGACAATGTCGAAGTAATCGTGGCAACATAACTTTGTCAAGTCAATCATATTTGAGAAATAGTTTTTTTTATTAATGATGGATAAGTGAAGAATGTCATTGACCATAGTTAGGTGCAAGAGATTAGGTAATCGCGATCATTGTTTGATAAGCGATTATAAGCAGACAACCATGAATCATCGATGATAATTGGACAATCATAGATGGGTGAAAAAGACTGAGTGATCATCACTCTATTAACTACTGAACCATACGTGCATCACAATGAAATTATTTAGAGTTCCATACAAATAAAAAAATATGTATTTAGATTTTGTCACGAATTGAAAATTTTAGTGACAATTAAAAAATAATGACTTACATACATACCGCTCAATTCTTATGTACTTACATTTCAAAATCTAAACTTTAATTTGTACAAATATGTTAGCTTCCTTATGCATGAAAATATGCATTCCAACTTTTAAAAATTAAAATGCTGGTATTTTTAATGTGATGTGAAAGTGTCGGGCAGTATAAATGTAAAAATTGAAAGAGTGTTAGATGTATAAATATATAAGAATAGGGGGTATTTATGTAAACACCCCATTAAAAATATGATTATCTTATAAATGATAATATTTTGGATGTTATGTGAGAAAAATTTCCTTATATTTGTTCTCTCATTAGTTCTTATTTTAGATTTGGGCAAGGCCATCTGAAACCTCCTTTTTACAAATCAACCATTATTTTTCATCCATTTTTCAAATCCTCACTCAAATATTAAAATATTTTTCATTTTTTTCAAATTCTAATGCCACGCGCAAATACATAAAGTTCGGTAGTTAAAAAAAAATAAATAACGGCTAATTTGTAAATATCAATATTTTGTATGAAAAAACTTGCATTAATAGATTACAGAAAAGATATTAGATGTTATAAATGTGCTATACTTCTGTAACTTTTCTGTAACTTCTGGTAAGTTCCGAACTGTGTTATATTGCTGTAACTTTGAGCGCATTTTCTGTTCGGATTCCTGACATAAATCTACGTGCCGCGGAAGTTATTCCTGAGTTATTTTCAGGTTATAACTGGGTTATTTTCAATAATCCAGAAATAAACTGACCACGGGTTATTTTGTGAGGACTCATGACGTAGCTCTACGTGCCGCGTTGATTATTACTGAGTTATTTTCATGTTATTTCTGGTTCCCAAACCCTAAACAATAAACCAGAAATAACATGAACCGGTCGGATTATTTTTGGATTATTGAAAATAAACCAGAAATAACATGAAAATAACTCAGTAATAATCAACGCGACATGTAGAGCTATGTCTGAAATCCTCACAGAAAAATTAGGCGTAACGTAGAGCTATGTCAGAAATAATTGAAAATAAACCAGTTTATTGTTTAGGGAACCAAAAATAACATGAACCGGTGAGGTTATTTCTGGATTATTGAAAATAAATCAGAAATAACATGAAAATAACTTAATAATAATCAACGCTGGACGTAAAACTATGTCCCATAAAAAAAATAGGCATAACTTTTTTATAACTTCTGTAAATTTCAAGCATCTGTTTTTATATTTTAGGTTAGACAAGAGTTTATGCTACGTGGGATATAGCCGCTGACGCACGCATTTTTTTTCCGCTGTAAAAACAAACAGACGACCTCCATTTCGCCTTCGCTGACCTCGAGAAACGTATCACTCCATAAAGCCGCAGCAGACGCCGACGATGAACGGCGGGCCTTCCGGCTTCCGTAATCTCTCTTCTATCTCTCTGTCACGAGCTCTGCGCCTCTACACCTCTGTCTACAGTGTTGAAATATCCGTTTTGGTATTTTTGGATTATTTTTTACTTGATTTTTTTCATATGATTGCAGAGAATGCTCCGGTGACCAGGAATCTTGTGATTGCTTGTGCTTTTCTGACAGTACTATTCGTGGCTCGAGGCCGTTCTACTAGCCTTGGGTTCTCATACCAGGTTTCCCTCCCCATCTATGTTGTTCTTTGCAATGATTTCTTGTATCATTTGCCAGTTTAAAAAATCTGGTTACTTCTATTTTTAAACGTCAACTTCGAACTTATTATTGAAATTTATGGTTGCAATTTTTAGAGAAATGTATGCATAGTTGAGTAGATCTGTAGACATTCGTGGCGTTGCTGTTTTTATAACATTCGATGAATTTACTCAGCTTATGTTTTAAAGAAATGGTATCTTTGAGAGTGCTTTATGCCATAGGGTTTTTAATTATTGTATCTGAATATAGCTTCCAAACTTAGAATAGAAATTTTAACTGGTGATTAGGGAGATGCCAAACATAGCGATTGGGGAGGGTTGGTTTCTTCATATTGGAGTGATTAAATTCCAAGAGGATATTTTCTATATGGATTTTGGCAAAACACTTGTGGAGCTTGAGTTTGTGGAATGAAGGTGTAGGAATTTCAGGAAGAGATGCATGAGAACTAAAAAGAAAGAAGAGAATTTGGTCGAAGGGGAGATTTAGGAGCTCACTTGGGTCTCTAGGAGAGGGAAAGATAGATGAGAGAGAATATTATATCATGAATGAAAATGAGGCTTCCAAATCCTTCTAAGGGAACTCGAGAATAACAAGTGTGAGCTGCTGAGCATTAAAGTGTCATAAAAAAAATTGTTACCTAGAGTCCCAATGTTGAAAAATTTGTGGGGAGGTAGGCGTAGAGATATATTTAATGGTTAGGAAAGTTGAGGAACACTCCCTAGTCTCTAGGAAATGAGAGGCTTTATCATAGTTTGGAATTAAATGTTTAGATAAATGCATCTATATGTTGGCTCAATTTGAAAGGTTATGCATTGAGTCGATATTCTTATGAAGTTCGATGAAAATGTTAGGAGATGTTGGGCTACCAAATATACTAAGGCATGCCCTTAAATGATTGTATTGGATAAGCATATTTTGTTGAGGGTTATTGTTCATAAGATTGAAAATTGTTCTATAAACTAAGAATGTAAGTTAAGCATGACCAAAACCTCTCTAAAGTAAAGCAAGAAGGTTTTTTTCTAACATCTTTATGATGCTCCTTTGATATTCAAGTTTGTTGGTAGATTAGGATAGGGATTTGCGGAACATCCTTTTTTATTTAAAACGTTATAGAAATTTTGGATTTCGTGAAAAATAGATTGATCAACAATCTCTTTGATCTTTTTGCTAGATGTAATGCATTTAATTATTATTTTTATGGAGAAAACTTATGATTAAGCGTCAAAATAACTAATTTGGTGCAAATTAGTGAAAAAAGTTGTGTGTGCTTTCATATATTTTTCTTCTCTTGATCTACCTAACAATGCCAACAATGGCTTTTGATATCATATTCTTAAAGACTATCACTACTTTATTATCATTTTACGTGCCTTTTCTCAACAAATTTTTGCTAACTTTATGAATCATCATTTTATTTATCCGATTAGGAGAGTAGATGTTTTAGATTTGACTTATGTTAAGAAAGGCAGAGGAAGACCTAGGAAGACTTGCGCTTTTTGTATTAAAAATGATCTTAATTTACTAGAACTAAATGAAAATATGACACTAAATAGGACGCGTATAAAAAATGATCTTAATTTATTAGAACTAAATGAAAATATGACACTAAATAGGACGCAACGGAGAGAAAGGATTCATGTAGCTAGGGCTGTCAAAACGGCTCGTTGTTCGCGAACAACTCGTGTTCGGCTCGTTCGCTAACTTAACAAGCCGAACACAAACAACACATACAAATATTTGTTCGTTCGTGTTCGGCTCGTTTTGGCTCGAAATACTACTAATCAATTATATATATATCTTTGATGAGTAGTATGTTTTAAAAATTTAATTGACTGCAAGGCTACAAAGATTCATAATCAATTAAAAGTATTAATGAAGAAATTGAATAAAAAATATTAAAATAGCTTCAAATGATGTTTTAAATCTTGCTCCAATCCTTAACATCTTATGGCTACTTGATTAANTCTATGCCATTTTTCTGTGCCTCATCTAAACAAAGCAAGCATAGAAGTATGATAAATCCATGATTAGTATTCGGTAGTTCAAGCGATTTACAAAATAAATGTGCTAAGGATGATTGAGGAAACGATGGAAATGCCAATTTGATTTTCAGATCACCTGGAAACTCCATTTTAAGCAGATCTATGAAATGAAATCTGTTTTTCTGCCTATGCATTGAAAGATTGCATCCCTGGTTGAAATGATAAGAATCGATCAGACACACACGCCTACCAGAGCTCGCAAGAGATACTTGACCCTACGATGTTCGATGAAATGGAGCAACATATAAACGCGTAACTAGCTTACCTGCTTACGAAGAATGCGATCGTAGTGGGAGAAGGGGTGGGAAAGAGCCAGGAAGAGCACTGACCCGCCATGTTCAGGGGAGAGAGCTCGCTTGACAAGGTGATGAAGAACGAAAGCGCCGCTTGTCTCCACGCAGTCTTCCACCAGAACGACACGCCCCCGCGAAAGAGCACCGCAGGCGTAACCGGCCGTCATGAGCCCTAAAGCTTCGTCGAGAAGGTTTGTGCTGGGGTTCATGGTACATGCAGACACTTTGGCTTCGGGATTCTTTCCAGCATAAAAACTGCAATGACTTTATCGATTAGTTCCCGCCTGCAAATGACGCTTGGCTCGGTGTGAATAGCGAAAATTAGCGCAACAAGGGCTATGCTGCTTTGGGAAAAGTAAAGTTAAATCTGGGATGTGGGTGTGCCGATTATGCCCTAAGGTAACATCTCTCATGTCATGTCTAGTTTTATGTTGGTGGTGTTGGTGGTGTTGGTGGTGCATTGTGGTTGTGGTTGTGGTTGTGTGGTGTTGTTGGTGGTTGCGTTGTAATGGTTTTGTAAGAGGTAGCAATTGTATGAGGGTGATAGTGTTGATGATGAGGTAATGGTAGTGTGTTGGTTTTGATGATGTGGTAGCGGTGGTAATGTATTAGTGTTGATGATGTGGTGGTGGTTGCATGTTGTTGTTGATGATGTGGTGGTTGTAAAGGGTTAATGTGTGGTGATGATGATATGTTGATGAATTTTAGATGTTTTTATTACTTTATTTTTATGCATTTCTCATAAATTTATGTTGCTTAGTTTTTTGCGTACTAATTATTGTAATGAGCAAGAGAAAATAGATTCGTTCGGCTGCTGTGTGGGATAAATATATGACATTAAATTTTTTTATCTTTGTTTTAAGGAGATCGAATTGGGAAATATGCCAACCACCTGTTTTAGCAAGGAAATATGAAATAATATAATAAAATAAAGTTCAATAAAAGCGTAGGAAGCAAATAAGATTGAATATAGCTTAAAAACAGTTGGGATCAGTTAAATGAGATTTGAAAAATATGGATAGAGCTAAAGCGGGGATCCATAGACTTGGGTTGAAACTCTGTAAAACAAACCATCGATCCTTTTGAAGAATGGTGGACTGAGAGCTTGGATGTAAGAATGTTTGAAACATAAACTCGTTTAACTTTTTTTTTAAAGTTTTCATTGATCAATTTAAGTTTTAATTGATTTGTAGTTCATGGCAACTACGAAAAATTTTAAGTTCAACATCATTGGTTGTTATCTTGAAGATAAGTTGGATTGTATGTGTAGTGGAGTGGTGGTTATCGGTGATCAAGCACGAGCACTAAGTGAGAGAGGACGCGAAGCAGAGCAATATGCTGAGTCCAACGAGGGGTCCAACCTCTACTTAAATGAAGTAGGATATACTAGTCGATCCAAACGTGCATGGGTAAAAAAAATGAAAAAAAGTTTGTCCTGCTTTCGTCAGAAGTCATATTCACCTGCACCAATAAGTTTATTGGATCACACACGACTTATATTCAACAAATTATAAGAATTTTGAAATATACTCCATAAATTGATGATGACACGTTGGTTTAATTATTCTCCTTGAAGTTGTTAGAAGACCTAACCAGTTTGGAAGTTTCTATGTCAATGAAACCTAACCGTATGATCAATTATTTGAGAAGAGATATGGTTTATTTATAACATGTGAGGGAGGGGCATTTCAGCCCTTTAGCGAATAACTCTCTTAACTAGCTTATTAGAAGACTCATTTTGATCCACCTTTATCATATGAGTTATTTTAATGATTTGAGAGTCACAATGATATTGAAATTAAGCAATATAAAGCTTGTTGGATTTCTCTCATCAAGACACTTGATTTTAAAATAAATATGTAAAATCAAATGTCATTTTACCATAAATTGATGATTAAAAAACTCAAAGTGCTTTAGTAGCATGATTTGGGTTTAATTGGACTCGAATCAAACCAATTTTGGTATCATCGAGTTCATCTTGTTAAGACAAATAGTTTGACTATACATTTTTTAAATTAGGGCCTTTTAATGCTCTTGAATTTGAATATGGATCTTCTTGCTAAAAAATACCACGAGATTCATGTCAGCTGATAAAAATCTCTTGATGGCGCGTCAATAGTAAACATGAATCATGTAATATATTTCATAGAATTTTTGGAGAATCCTAAGGGGATTAGAGTTGCCTTCAAGATATCGTGCTAGAAAATATTTGATCGTTTTACTTTAAATTGACGAGTCAAGTGGGAAAGCATCCAACCATAACTGTGTTATATCGCTGTAACTTTGAGCGCATTTTCTGTTCGAACTCCTGACATAAATTTACGTACAACGGAAGTTATTCCTGAGTTATTTTTAACAATCCAGAAATACCCCGATCGGTCGGGTTATTTGTGGATTATTAAAAATAACCGATAAGATTATTTATGGGTTATTTTGGTAATTTCCACGCTTCTGTTTTTATATTTTAGGTTAACAGTTTATGCTACGTGGGATATAACCGCTTACGTACGCAATTTTTTTCAGCTGTAAAAACAAACAGACGACCTCCGTTTCGCCTTCGCTGACCTCGAGAAACGTATCACTCCATAAAGCCGCAGCAGACGCCGACGATGAACGGCGGGCCTTCCGGCTTCCGTAATCTCTCTTCTATCTCTCTGTCACGAGCTCTGCGCCTCTACACCTCTGTCTACAGTGTTGAAATATCCGTTTTGGTATTTTTGGATTATTTTTTACTTGATTTTTTTCATATGATTGCAGAGAATGCTCCGGTGACCAGGAATCTTGTGATTGCTTGTGCTTTTCTGACAGTACTATTCGTAGCTCGAGGCCGTTCTACTAGCCTTGGGTTCTCATACCAGGTTTCCCTTCCCATCTATGTTGTTCTTTGCAATTATTTCTTGTATCATTTGTCAGTTTAACAAATCTGGTTACTTCTATTTTTAAATGTCAACTTTGAACCTATTATTGAAATTTATGGTTGCAATTTTTAGAGAAATGTATGCATAGTTGAGTAGATCTGTAGACATTCGTGGCGTTGCTGTTTTTATAACATTCGATGAATTTACTCAGCTTATGTTTTAAAGAAATGGTATCTTTGAGGTGCGTTATGCCATAGGGTTTTTAATCATTGTATCTGAATATAGCTTCCAAACTTAGAATAGAAATTTTAACTGGTGTTAGGGAGATGCAAACATAGCGATTGGGGAGGAGTTGGTTTCTTCATATTGGAGTGATTAAATTCCAAGAGGATATTTTCTATATGGATTTTGGCAAAACACTTGTGGAGCTTGAGTTTGTGGAAAGAAGGTGTAGGGATTTCAGGAAGAGACGTACGAGAACTAAAAAGAAAGAATATAATTTGGTAGAAGGGGAGATTTAGGAACTCACTTGTTGGTCTCTAGGAGAGGGAAAGATAGATGAGAGAGAATATTATATCATGAATGAAAATGAGGCTTCCAAATCCTTCTAAGGGAACTTGAGAATAACAAGTGTGAGCTGCTGAGCATTAAAGTCTCATAAAAAAATTGTTAACTAGAGTCCCAATGATGAAAAATTTGCGGGGAGGTAGATGTAGAGATATATTTAATGGTTAGGAAAGTTGAGGAACACTTCCTAGTCTCTAGGAAATGAGAGACTTTATCATAGTTTGGAATTAAATATTTAGATAAATGCATCTATATGTTGGCTCAATTTGAAAGGTTATGCATTGAGTTGATATTCTTATGAAGTTCGACGAAAATGTTAAGAGATGTTGGGCTACCAAATATACTAAGGCAGGCCCTTAAATGATTGTATTGGATAAGCATATTTTGTTGAGGGTTATTGTTCATAAGATTGAAAATTGTTCTATAAACTAAGAATGTAAGTTAAGCATGACCAAAACCTCTCTAAAGTAAAGCAAGAAGGTTTTTTTCTAACATCTTTATGATGCTCCTTTGATATTCAAGTTTGTTGGTAGATTAGGGCAGGGATTTGCGGAACATCCTTTTTTATTTAAAACGTTATAAAAATTTTGGATTTCGTGAAAAATAGATTGATCAACAGTCTCTTTTATCTTTTTGTTAGATGTCATGCATTTAATTATTATTTTTATGGAGAAAACTTATGATTAAGCGTCAAAATAACTAATTAGGTGCAAATTAGTGAAAAACGTTGTGGGTGCTTTCATATATTTTTCTTCTCTTGATCTACCTAACAATGCCAACATGTGCTTTTGATATCATATTCTTAAAACTATCACTATTTTATTATCATTTTACTTGCCTTTTCTCAACAAATTTTTGCTGGTTTTATGAATCATCATTTTGTTTATCCGGTTAGGAGATTAGATGTTTTAGATTCGACTTATGTTAAGAAAGGCAGAGGAAGACCTAGGAAGACTTGCGCTTTTTGTATTAAAAATGATCTTAATTTACTAGAACTAAATGAAAATATGACACTAAATAGGACGCTATTAAAAATGATCTTAATTTATTAGAACTAAATGAAAATATGACACTAAATAGGATGCAATATTAAAAATGATCTTAATTTACTAGAACTAAATGAAAATATGACACTAAATAGGACGCAATGGTGATGATTTTAATTTATTAGAACTAAATGAAAATATGACACTAAATAGGACGCAATGGAGAAAAAGGATTCATGTATCCGACCTCACATAGCGGGATTAAGGTTTTGCTGTTGTTATTGTTATGAATCATCATTTTATATTTATTTTTTTGTTTAGTTAGATAGCCCTTATCTTCATTTTGGAATAGAGTTGATGTAGTGAATTAAAGTCGAGTGAGAAAGCATCTANATTTATTTTTTTGTTTAGTTAGATAGCCCTTATCTTCATTTTGGAATAGAGTTGATGTAGTGAATTAAAGTCCAACGAGAAAGCATCTCTTGGGATTTGGCAAAGCACTTGTGGAGCTAAAGTTTTTGGAAAGAAGGTGTAGGGATTTCAGGGAGAGATTTGTGAGGTCTNCTTTGTTCGTGAACGACTCGTGTTCGGCCCGATAAACAAACGAGCCGAACACGAACACACTTTTGAGCTTGATAAACGAGCCGAACACGAGCTGAGCCTGGGCTCGCTCGTGTTCGGCTCGTTTACACCCTTACATGTAGCCGACCCCACGTAGCGGGATTAAGGTTTTGTTGTTGTTGTTATGAATCATCATTTTATATTTATTTTTTTATTTAATTACATAGCCCTTATCTTCATTTTGGAATAGAGTTGATGTAGTGAATTAAAGTCCAGTGAGAAAGCATCTCTTGGGATTTGGCAAAGCACTTGTGGAGCTAAAGTTTTTGGAAAGAAGGTATAGGGATTTCAGGGAGAGATTTGTGAGGTCCAAAGGAGATCAGAGTTTGGTGGAAGAGGATATTGGGTAGCATACTTTCTGGTCTCAAGGAGGGAGAGAAAGAGAGGGGTGGGGTGTGGTTGAGAATTGCATACCATGAATGAAAATTGCAGTCTTAAGGCCAAAGCATGTGCATGTTGCTTAAACGCAAGGTAGTGAAGTATATCCATTTTTTTATTCTGTTTGACAAGATGATTCGAGGAAACTGGCTACCAAACCCTCCTAAGACGAGATCTTGAATAAGGTATCATGTAGAGCACTTTTGGGTAGGGCTGTCTATCAAAATCTAAACCTTATCTATCTTGCAAGGGAACTTGAGGATAACAATGAGTACGATGTTGAGCATTAAAGTCCCAAAAAAATGTTACTTGGATGTGTTTGTGATGCTAAAAGTTGTGGGAAGGTTGGTTGTAGGGCTTTGGCATTAGATTTTATAGAGCAAAAAAGAAAATATGTATTTGGTGGTAGGGAACTTTGAGAATCATTTACTAGCTTCTTGGAGGATAGAGACTTGAGCATAATTTGGAATTAAAATATGTTGAAGAGGACATCCGTTTACTTTCTCAGTTTGAAAGGCTATGCATTGCATTGATATTGTTGTAAATTTTGATATGAAATCTTAAGAGATGTTGGGCTTTTAAATGTTGCAAGATGTGTAGTCAAATGAGTGTATTGGAGAGCTTATTTTATAAAGGGTTATTGGCCATAGGATTTGAAATTTTCCTTACAACTAAAATAAGAAGCCAAGTATGATCAAAATCTCATTGAAGTGAGAAGGATTTCTCGATGATTTTTATAATTTTCCTCTATTTTTCAAGTTTCTTAGGAGACTAGTGTAGGGATTTATGGGAGATATTTATTTAAAAAAATAACAGAACATCAAGATTTGATAAAAAAATAGATTGAACAACTCTATTTAGTCTTTCTAGAGGCTATGCGTTTAATTAATATTTTTATGGAGAAGACTTTTGAGCACCAAAATAACTTATTTCGTTCTTTATTTGTTTCAATACCTACTTTTAAACCATGTATCCATAGCTTTAGACATTCTTTGATGATCATTATGATTGGTATGGTAAAATCACTGAGAACTCTATATTCTTCTTGAGGTGATTGGATGCCCCTTATGTTCTCAAGATTATTTGGACTTGCCCCTTTACATTAAGGGGCATTTACATGCATACCACATAATTATTATATATTTACATACCTAACATCTAGGCATTCATATTACGTGCATACCACTTAAATTTTTAACATCACATAAAAAATTCCACTGTAATTATCTTTTTAAAAGTGAATGATAATTGCATGGTAGTGAAGCAGGAGGGATGCAGAGTTGGCGTGGGGATTGGGTTTGGGTGGTTGGAACAACACTGATAGTGCAGGGGAAGAGCAAGAATGTGATGCAGGCAGCCGAAATATCAGGCGACCAACAAATAGGCGCTATTCCGAGTGGCGACAATGTGGNAAGAGAGAGGGGTGGGGGGGTGGGGGGTGGGGTTGAGAATTGCATACCATGAATGAAAATTGCAGTCTTTAGGCCAAAGCATGTGCATGTTGCCTAAACGCAAGGTAGTGAAGTATATCCATTTTTTTTATTCTGCTTGACAAGATGATTCGAGGAAACTGGCTACCAAACCCTCCTAAGACGGGATCTTGAATAAGGTGTCATGTAGAGCACTTTTGGGTAGGGCTGTCTATCAAAATCTAAACCTTATCTGTCATGCAAGGGAACTTGAGGATAACAATGAGTACGATGTTGAGCATTAAAGTCCCAATAAAATGTTACTTGGATGTGTTTGTGATGCTAAAAGTTGTGGGAAGGTGGTTGTAGGGATTTGGCATGAGATTTTATAGAGCAAAAAAGAAAATATGTATTTGGTGGTAGGGAACTTTGAGAATCGTTTACTAGCTTCTTGGAGGATAGAGACTTGAGCATAATTTGGAATTAAAATATGTTGACGAAGACATTCTTTTACTTTCTCAGTTTGAAAGGCTATGCATTGCATTGATATTGTTGTAAATTTTGATATGAAATCTTGGAAATGTTGGGCTTTTAAATGTTGCAAGATGTGTAGTCAAATGAGTGTATTGGTGAGATTATTTTATAAAGGGTTATTGGCCATAGGATTTGAAATTTTCCTTAAAACCAAAATAAGAAGCCAAGTATGATCAAAATCTCATTGAAGTGAGAAGGATTTATTGATGATCTTTATAATTCTCCTCTATTGTTCAAGTTTCTTAGGAGACTAGTGTAGGGATTTATGGGAGATATTTTTTTAAAAAATAACAGAACATCAAGATTTGATAAAAAATAAATTGAACAACTCTATTTAGTCTTTCTAGAGGTTATGCATTTAATTTATATTTTTATGGAGAAGACTTTTGAGCACCAAAATAACTTATTTGGTTCGTATCAAGAAAAATGGTGTCTATACGTTTATATGTTTTTTATTGTTATGATATATCTAACAAAAAACCANCGATGTTGAGCATTAAAGTCCCAAAAAAATGTTACTTGGATGTGTTTGTGATGCTAAAAGTTGTGGGAAGGTGGTTGTAGGGCTTTGGCATGAGATTTTATAGAGCAAAAAATAAAATATGTATTTGGTGGTAGGGAACTTTTAGAATCATTTACTAGCTTCTTGGAGGATAGAGACTTGAGCATAATTTGGAATTAAAGATGTTGACGAAGACATCCATTTACTTTCTTAGTTTGAAAGGCTATGCATTGCATTGATATTGTTGTAAATTTTGATATGAAATCTTGGAGATGTTGGGCTTTTAAATGTTGCAAGATGTGTAGTCAAATGAGTGTATTGGAGGGATTATTTTATAAAGGGTTATTGGCCATAGGATTTGAAATTTTCCTTAAAACCAAAATAAGAAGCCAAGTATGATCAAAATCTCATTGAAGTGAGAAGGATTTATTGATGATCTTTATAATTCTCCTCTATTGTTCAAGTTTCTTAGGAGACTAGTGTAGGGATTTATGGGAGTTATTTTTTTTTAAAAATATCAGAACATCAAGATTTGATAAAAAATAAATTGAACAACTCTATTTAGTCTTTCTAGAGGCTATGCGTTTAATTAATATTTTTATGGAGAAGACTTTTGAGCACCAAAATAACTTATTTGGTTCGTATCAAGAAAAATGATGTCTATACATTTATATGTTTTATTGTTATGATATATCTAACAAAAAACCTAGATGGACATGCAAATAGATGCGTTTGGGATTGTATTTTCAAAGATTAATGCTATCTATCATTCATTTTATATGTTTATTCCATTAAAGGGGTTTCCCCATCATCTTACCTTCAGGGAATGTNATGGACATGCAAATAGATGCGTTTGGGATTGTATTTTCAAAGATTAATGCTATCTATCATTCATTTTATATGGTTATTCCATTGAAGGGGTTTCCCCATCATCTTACCTTCAGGGAATGCAACTAGCAACTTTATCTAATAAAATTATTATTTAATCTAATTTTTATAGTTGTATCACAAATCTATCTTAACATCTTTATTTTTTGTATTTAATTTGGCCATAAAAATTTTTTCTACTATCAGACACTCGACTTCATACAACATAACTCACCTAATTATATTTTTATAAAATTTAGTTTTAAGTTGTCATGATATTCTTTCATTGCATAATATTTTTGGGTCACTTTGTTATTTTCGTCACCTAGCTTTAACTTCAGAAGTAATATTATCTGTCATTTTTTACTATAATAGATTCAAGATGGTTAAATTTGCTTCACCTATATTTCATACTATCATTTTATTTCATTATAATTATTGATTAATAAATATTAATATCAAACATTATGATTGTATATTATACAAATTGCATATGTTTTACTGATCGTAAGTCCCCTTCATCTTGTAAACATTTTCTGCTGTGTTTTAACTTTTCACTTGTTATTTCATATGAGTGGCCGATTAGAAATAATCATTATTTGTAAAGAACATACATTAATGAACTACACTTGAATATCTCTTTTAAAAATCTTTATTAATACAAAAGAGTAGGACTTAATGCTTATTTTTCTTATTGTTAATGGGAGCTCTTTGGTTAGTTCAAAATTATTTTTTATATTAGTTTATGTTGTCTTTTTTATATCTTTGATAGCTTCAAAATTTCTCTGGCTTGCCTTTTTTTTCCCTTAATTCGAAGCAAGCCAATTATTTCGGCACTATATCACAAGTCTTATTCATGATTAATAAAAGTCATATGAAGATTGTTTTTTTGGTTTCTATAGAAGTTTATGAATCATAAATCAAGTTTTTAGAGATAATAATGGGAAATATTATATCATTGTTGACAAATAAAAAATAAAGTTAATTTCATGCCAAGAAGATTCACTATAAAGCATTGTTTATGTTATTAAAAATGTTCATACTAAAATGCTTTTTTTAATCAATTTGAATTACATTGTTTTTGAAATTTTATTAAGAATGTTTATTAGCCAAATCATTGTAATATCACTTATAGCTCTCTATATTGTAATAATTATTTCATTTGGATCTAAAATCTTTCCTTTATATCTTTTAGGAGTCTACTTCACTTCATTTATTTGGAATATATTTGTGGATAATTCATATATTCTTTAAAACTCCAGCTTAGTATTTTTAAAATTAGTTTTTTCATCTTTTTTATCTTCATCTTTAGCTAAGATCATATTTTCTATGCTTTTAATGCATCCGACTTGATTTAAATTCTTAGATGTCATATTACATACCTTAGCTATTATATATACCTCCTTTTCATCTTCCTTGGTAGCTATCCTATTCTATAAATTATGTAGTTCTTTTTTCTCTTACCTTAGCTATTATTCATATATACTTTTTCTCTTCGTTCTTGTTAGCTATTATATAAATTATTAAAATTTTGGCTTTTGGTTTATTCAAAATTTTGCGAAACTTATAACTTTTTTTAAAGTTATTCTAAATATTAATATTAGTCATATTTTGTCTTTCTTTAAAAGCACATTTCTTTTCCTTTATGACCTTTTATATCTCGTCACTTTATTATCTAGTATTTGGAATGATTTAATCGTAACTCTCTTAAAACTTGTATGATGACAATTTTATGAATGGAACTGGCCATTTTATCCGTATCAGGTTTGAGGGATTTTAAAAACATATTTCTTTTTGTATATTACATTTTATGTTTACTCACTCTACTATAAAGTATGTTGAATGATTCATTTCTAGAGTCCGTTAAAATCTGTGTCCATCTTCTGAATTGAAATAGCCATCTTATGTTGTTTTAGGTTTGAGGGATTTTTGGTGCAACCCAATAAATGGCGTGAATTTGCTTTGTTATTGTAGGAAGTATGAAGTTTGGAGATTATTTTATATTTAATTAGTTGTGTATGTTTATTTATCTGTACCTTGGCTTATCTAAACTATCACATGGGTGTTGTTATCTTATCTAAATTGTCACTTGTGCTAACTATTTATAGTGGTAATTAACTCTATTTATTTTTGTTAATGAGGCCATTGTGTATATTGTGTGTGTGTGTGTTTTGTGTGTTTTGCGTGCGTGTGAGAGAGAGAGAGAATATCAAATATGACTTAATGAAAATTAAATTAGATGACACGAAAAAAACCTCTTTCATTAATAAAGAAATAAAAAGACGATATCTTCGAAAGCATTTATTATCTAAATTTAAACAAAAAAGTTAGGAAAACTACAATGTTTTATTTGTAATTTTAGAGGCTAAATATATGTAACATAATGTACCATCATGCCAATTCAATATGACTTTAACTAGTTCATATGTAAAACTTTTAGTGTCATTTTTTTCTTAAATTTCTCTTCAATGGTGGGATCAACTGTACTCACATTTTATTTTAGGAAACCTAATGAGACAATGCCTTGTTTATCAAAATTTTTGTATTGTGTAGGCATCCCAAGTATGAATTTCAACTTTCTTGCTATTGTAATCTACATGTAAAGTCTGAAAAGCCGCAATTTAATCAAGAACCAACAAAGAAGGATTGAAATCATAAGTCTTGGATGAAGCTTTCACCAAAATTGCTAAATCTTATAAAGAATAATTAGATGCTAACTTGAATGTTTGCAACCTAATAGATAAACCCCCCTTTAGTCCTCCTTGAAATCGCTGTTCCTCGCCAAAAGCCACTTCTGCCACTCCTCAAGAATCTAGAGTGTCAGTTGCCAAGTAAAAGAAATTAGGTAAATGTGGGAAGCGAATAATGACTTGGGAGTTCAGTTGTCTCCAAAAACTATTAAAATCTAAAATATAAAAAATAAATCTCTTCCACTTTAGCAATGAATCCCTTTCTAATCCTCCATTTCATCAACAGTCACTTGTTGCCCCTCGCGAGATATATCTATTGCCACTTATTGAATCTAGACTGAATTATTATTATGTTATATGGGGGAATTGAGGTTCTAACCACTAAATGTTTGAAATGAATCATACAAAATTTTGTTTCCACAATGGGAAATTTAGGGACTGGAGATTGTCGGAGTGGCTTGATG